>PVHP010002270.1:0-69579 GCA_004024765.1 Zapus hudsonius | reverse complement strand
CAACACTGGCTCTTGTGTGCAGTGCCACCACCGTCATGTGGATGTCTTCCTGATAGGTCCATGTCCTCAACAGCTTACTGCTTGTGATGGTGTGTATAAAGCGCTTTGATTTACACAGACAGGTAAATCACAGTACCACAAATGTGTGGATGTCATCGTTTCATTTATTAGCCTTGGCTGCCAAGGTTAGACCTTACCTATATCTGTAAACCCGAGGCTTGAGTCAGCTCTCTTAATAGTGGCTTCAGTCGGCCCTGATAAATGGGCCTCTTCTCTCCCATCCAAACTGGAAAGACACAAGAACTAAGATTGATGCCTCAGGGCCACACTGGAGGTGAGCTGTATTTCACGTGTACTCTGGGCAGACACCAGGACATGAGCTGCAGGGAAAATGTCCTGAGAGCAGAGGGAGAGACTTAGTTCTCTGCAGCTACGGGTCTGTGTTCACGTAACAGGATCAGTGCTCTGTGACTGAGGTGCCCAGTGAACCTCTCAAGCTTATTTCAGCCTCAGGTGCCTTGCTTGCAAAGCAACATGGTGATTATGCTACAACCAACATCAGCATAGAGTAGTGCTTTGGAAAGTATTGTTTTCCTTGTCTTGGCTCATCTTAAGTAAGACAGCTTGAAATTTAAGAGAAACTGAGACCCTTTCTCCACGGTTAGCTTAAGACCTAGAATCTAGGCTGTTAGAAGTAGCAGATGTTACCGAGATGTGCATTTGGGTTGTTGAGGTTTGTTAGCTTGTATTTCATGGAGGTCAGAGAGCAGCTTTGGGGGTCATTCACCTTCCACCTTGTTGAGAAGCAAGGTCTTTCATTGGACACTGCCATATTCGCCAGCTCGTTGGCCAGCTCGCTTTGAGGAAATCCTCCTATCCACTTCTTCCTCACCCATAGGTGAACTGGGATGATAGATGCTGGTGTTATAGCCTCCAGCTTTATGTGGGCTCTGAGGATGCAAACTTAGTTATCCATGCTTTCACAACAAGCACTTCATCTACTGAGGATTTGTAAGTAAAGCAGACAGCAATTTATTTTACAGTGAACAAGTCTAGGTCACTAAGGATAGAAGGCCCATCGCCCCACTTGGATTCAGTCACCTTGAAGCAGAGTGACAGACACTCCAGTGCTTTTTCCCTCTGCTCTGGCTTCTGGCCCTCCTGACGCCATCTTGCATACTTCCAAACTCACACAGCCCTCTGGACCCAGATTCCCTTTTCTACATGTCCATACCTGCTCACCTAGCCTTTTCCTCTCCTTCAATCTTCCCCAAACTTCTGACCCAAGGACCAGGCGGAGCTCTGGATGTAACAGAAAAGGGCATCAGAGACTCATAGGACTATTAGACAGGCTGGTAAGCATCTGGACAGATGGACAGGTATCATGAAAAATATTCAGGACCACATCCAAGACTTTAGCACAGAGCAGTACAGGGAAAACAGCTCAGCCACCAGCAAGCCACCTGCGACCATCGAGTGTGTTCCACCAGTGTCCCACCCTGCCACCATCACCATCAGGTGTGGGAATTTCCTCTTCGATGCACTTCCTCTGCACACACACACACACACACACACACACACACGCCTAGGACAATCCCTCCCCCCTCCCCCCGCACACCCCTAGACTTCATCCTCAGTTTTTGTACTGTTCTAACTAGGTTTCCATGACTATCGTATCACAGACTCCAAAAGCTGACCTTGAAAGAAAATCAGGTACACGTGATTTATGAAGTTCTCCCCAGGCAGATTTGAGAGCAAGCAGGAAAAGGAGAAAGCCAGCCAGAGAGAAATCCCAAGCAGGAGAGAAGCAGAAGGTGTTTCAGTTTGATCCACCCAAACACTCCAGAAAAACTCAAGTGGATGAACTATACCTCCGAATTGCCCTGACTGAGAACTGGGCTTCCATCATGGAAACAGCAGTCAAGGCTGGAAGCGAAGATGGACACGTTCATTCCAAGTTATACCCTTCACTGCTTGCAAAGTGGATCCTACTGCCCAGGGCAGTCCTCGGAGGAAGAACAGCAGGCAGGAGCTTGTAGAGCAGGAAATGAGGCTCCTGCAGAAGGCACAGGGCACCATCCTCTCTAGCTGGCCCTGCAGTGCCCCCAAGTGCTGCCTGAAGTCAATTCATCCCTGTGTTCCCAGCACCCAGCATGTAGCAGGAGCTTAGCAGGCTTGCAGGAAACATCCACCACAGAGATGAACAGACACTGGCTAGACAGGGCATATGGTGTGCAGGGGGTGGAATGAAGCAATGGAGACTAAGCTGACCATAACAGTAGGAAGGCAGGCAGTGAGTGGTCAGGGACATCCAATCCAGGTCACATTGCCTTTTTGGCCTTACAAGTAAGTTCTGGCCACGGGTCTCTATCAAAGGAGATAAAATTCACATCATTCCCCAGGCCTGAGATCTCTGCAGTTAGAAAGGGTCCTTGCAGTTCTGAAACACAGCAGGAATGCAGCTCCTGGCCCCTGGGGAAGAGAATAGAAGCCACCACTAATGTGAGCAGCTTGCAGAAGTCCCGGTAAATACCCAAAGGACACAGACAGAAGCTCACTAGCTGGACGGGCTTGTAAGCTCCTGACAGATGAGCTTTCCCAGGAGAGCCCTGAAGGATTCATCCAGGCAGCCAGGCGATTTTTAATCTGGTGTCTTTGAGAGCGAGAAAAGCAGAGAACAAGTCCCTCTCTTGTGTTAGGATGAAGAAGAGGGGTGAAGTGATTTGGATACACATACACCGACACACAAACTCACATACACACACTCACACACATACACGCACACCCACATGCATACACTCGGCTCCACACACTTTACTTTTTGCCCTGATACCCACGCCCTTTAAGAAATTTAAGCACAAAAGAACCAGAGTATTATATATCAAATATTTGCCTTTTTGAAAGTTTTCTCCAACATGTTTTTTATGATAGAAATTTCCAGACATGTCCCCAAGTGGAACTAATAGAATAATGAATCCACATGTGATCACCAGCCAGGCCCACAATTACCAAAGCACAGTGTCATGTAAGGCCAAAGGCTGCAGTCCAAACATTGTGAGTAAATTAGAACACCACAGATTAGACCAACAGAGTTCAGCTTTACTCACTGTGACCCTTGGACTTAACAGAACCGCTCCAAGTTGGAAAGAGAAAAAAGGATTGGAGAGAAGAATAATTATCAGCTAAGCAGCCTCCAAAGGAGGCCCATCCTGGAGCCCTGTGGTCAGGGAAGCAGAGGCGAGCATGCTATTTCCAACATGGCTGGGGTCTGAGAGAGAACAGCAAGCCTTCCCACAGCCCCCTGCATCACCAGACCCCAAACCAGCATTGGGAAGGGGATACTCAACAGGGAGGATGCAAAGTAGAGACCCGGGATCCTCACACACTTAGATGAAGAGAACTCAGGGAAAAATCAGCCTCCTTCCTGTGTCCTTGAGGAAGGGCAGAATTACAAGGACTCTGAAACTAAGACAAGATTCCCTGTTGGTGAAGTATTCCAACAATGGCTGAAAGGATGAGCATACCAGAGATGCTGAGAACCCAGTTGGCTCCTCAGTCCTCAAGGCTGGAAGCCTCAGCAGTTTCAATCTGGTGATAAAGGCCTGAAGGATTCCTGAAGAGCTGTTCATTTTTGCTCCATGCTGGAAGGCATAAGTCATGCACCCGCAGGAAAGGATGAGAGCAACAGGGAGATGCTCTCACCAGCAAGGAAAGAAGCCGACCTCCTAACATCTAGGTGGATGCAGGCCAGGCTGCCTACTCTGGGGAGAATTTTCCCACCTCAGTTGATCCTTCCTGAAAATACACTCATGGGCCAAGAATGATTCTTGATCCATTTAACAAGAGAGACTAACCATCACCCTGATGGGAATCTTTAGCTGAAATCAAGGTGGGAACCCCTGCCTGGCATCATCAGAGAAACAGAATGTACTGCAAAGATGAACAGGTGTTGAGTAGGATGAAGAAACCTTCTGAAAGGTAGGTATCTAGTCAGGCCCTCCACACACCAGGCTACTCATGAGGACCACCAGTGCTGGAACTCTTCCCTCAAAAGAAGACTAAGGAGTTGGATATCCATCTGAAATACCCAAGTTCTATTCTCAGTAGAATAAAAATTTGTTATAAATTATCTTCAACAGCAGAAAAGTTAAGTTTCATTTCTTGCACTGCTTCCTGAAGAATAAAGATTATATATATACACCATCGTCCCCACAAAGACAGCATGTCCACCCTCTCGTGCTCCAAGCACAGGCCACTTGAGTCTATGAACATAGAATTCCCACTTCCCGAGATTATGTACATGTGTTTCTTTGTGCATTGCTGTGACAAAATACCTGATGGAAGCAACTTAAGCCATGAAGGGTTAACTTGGCCCACAGTTTGTGGGTTCGGTCCATCATGCAGGCTGTGGTGGGTTTTGAATATGAAATTAGCCCATGGGCTCATGGGTTTGTGTACTTGTTTCCTGGTAAAGTGGCACTGTTTGCGAAGGGGATGAACCTTGTGGGGGTGGAGCCCTGCTGGAGGAAGGGAGTCATCCTGGAGGTCTTGGAGCCCGGCTCCAAGTCCAGTTCTATCACTGCTTCTTGAGTCTGGGGAGGTGTGGCGCAGGCTGTCAGCTCCAGTCTGCCATGCCTTTCCCACCATGATGCAAACTGTCAGCCAAACTAAACCTTTGTCCATCCATAAACTGCTTGTGATCAAGTACTTCGTTCCAGCAACAAGAAAGTAACTGACACACTGGGGAAGTCACGTTGGCAGGAGCCGGAGGCAGCTGGACCCATTGTCACTGCAGTCAGGAAGCTGAGAGAGAGGAGTGCTGTGCTCAGCTCACTTGCTCCTTCTTATTCAGCCTGGTACCCCAACCCACGGACAGTGTCTTCCACATTCACAATGGATCTTTCCTGCTCAGTTAAACCTTTCTAGAAGCACCTTGCTGGACATGCCCAGAGCTGTGGTGATTCTAAGTCCAGTGAAGCTGACAACGCTCACCGTACACTCACACAGAAGCTCCATGGTCAGACAGTGAAATCAGCATCCTTACAATGAAAACATTATTGTTTCTCTGTTGCTAAGATGCCTGGATTAATCTGCTATGAGCGCAATGAAACTACATTAAATCTCCCAGTTCACACTGTGCAAGTAGGTAATCTCAAATTTCTCACTTGGCAGACATAAACAAGGGATCTTTTTATTTTGTATACATATGATAACAGGTTATTTTCTTTTCTCCCCTCTCCCCTGCTCCCATTTCCCTGGAGACCCTCCTCACTGGGGTTATGATATTCACTGTGGGTCATGAAGGCCTCGGGGTCTTCCTACCCACTCTGTGGCTTTACAATCTTTCAACACCCTCTTCTGCAATGTTCCCTAAGCCATGGCAGGCCTGTTAGCAGTCTTATTTTGTGTTGTGTTCTCTATAGCATCTGGATTTCTGCACTGAGGCATTTTAACTGATCACCATGTCTGTCACCATTGCCCTGAGCTGGTTGTCAGGCTAGTGGTAAGAGCAGTATCATGTCACCACTTCCTCTGCAATGTCTCCTGGGCCCTGGCAGATGTGGTAGAGGTGGCATGTCTCGTGGTGGGCAGTTGGCTATCTACTTGTCTTATCCATGGATCTTGGCTTTTCTCTGTTTTCTCTGCCATCTGTAAAATAAAACAGGTTCTCCAACCAAGAGCCAGAGCAACTTGGGTTAAAGGGAATATGAAAAGTTATTTGAGGGAATTTTTGGTGCGCATGCCCACCCTTCTTCTGTGGAGAACAGTGAAGGCTTGTATCTGAAGTCTGGGTTTCCTGACCACAGGATTCTGACCTAGTTTCCAGTCCCAGATATGAGTTCTCTCCAACTGAGCAGGCCTCATGTCAAATCAGGGAACTGTTAGTTATGCTCAGAGGCTGTGTGCCACTATTGCACAAGTGTGTACTTTTTGCCTGGCTGGTTGATTTCATGGTCTGCAGGGTCCCTGCTTATCCATGCCATTGGTGACTGTAGTCCTCCAGCGGCTCCCATAGTGCTCTCTAGCACTATGAGGGCTAGCCAGGTGGGAACTAGTTCCCCTTTGGTTCTAGCATGCTATTCCGATGTCCTGTGACTGCAGCCTGTGGTGTCTTCAGCAACGGGGTTTAAATTTTAGCTCTGGCAGGTAATCCAGTGCTTTGGCAATGGCCTATGTTGTTTTGGGGACCTCATGGGTCTCCCTAGCTGCAAAAGACCTTTGATCTCTCTAGATTGGCTTCTGTAATTCCAGTTCACATGCAGCTATAGCACACTCAGCCTGAAGCCTCAACTCCTGTTATGTTTTACCTCTCCCTTCTAATTGGCCACAGATTACCCTAGTAATTGTAACTCATGCTCAGATTACTGAGGAAAAAGCAGTCATTATATTTTTTGTTTGCTTTTTCAAGGTAGGGTCTGGCTCTAGCCCAGGCTGACCTGGAATTCACTATGTAGTCTCAGGGTGTCCTTGAACTCATGGAGATCCTCCTACTTCTGCCTCCTGAGTGCTAGGATTAAAGGCTTGCACCACCATGCCCAGTTAGCAGTCATAATTTTTAATGACCACCCCCTCATTCTATAAAAACCATATGACAAATTACATGGAGAAACTGGACAAGGCTGCCTTATGGTGGGATGGAGAACCCAAACAACTCTCCATGTTTCCCCAGCAGCAGAGCCCAGACCATCTGCTGTGGGAGGATGTGCAAGGGAGCCTAGAGCACAGATTCAGGTGAAGAACCTCCAGGGAGTTCTCACTCAGTGGTGACCTTTCTCATGGGTATTACAAGTCAACTCATGTCACTTGGTCTTTAAGACTTTACTCCATGAGGAGAGAGGAGAATCTAGGAAGGTGTGGAGTCAACCTTTAATTGGAAACTGTTTCATTGGTCACAGCTAGGACAATGTACCAAGAATGGGTTCATTGCTGTCATAGTCAGCCCACATGCTGCTGGGATAAATCTCCAGTTATAGGAGGAAAGGATTTATTGAAGCTACTGATCCAGGGGAAGATCCATAATGATGAAAGAGGTTGGCCCCCTTTCACAGGTCCAAACAGAGAGTGAAATCATCATCAACACCACACACACACACACACACACACACACACACACACACACACACAAACGCAAAACAGGCAGGGAGAGAAAGAGAAATTTTCTCCCCTCCTTATGCCTTATGCTTTATGGCAGGGTCTTACAACCCTTTCCCAGACCTGCTGGCTTCCTGAGTCTCTGGAATTTCCTTCCTGCAAGGCCCTCCCAGGAAGGGATGTTCATTTCTAGCTTCTCTGACCTTCTTTACATCCTGCCCCCTACTGAAAGTCTGCCTTCCTGTAAACATCCTCAGAGACCCACCCAAGATAATTAAAAAGATCAAGTTGACAACAAAAACTAACCATCACAATTGCTAAACATGAAGCCAACTGGGAAACTAGGAAATTGTTCAGAAGCAACACATCCAAGGAATGGTGGTGTATAAAGTATAGGCGTCTGCCATCCTAGAGTTCAGTAATAACTGCCATGTTGTCTGTCTTTACATAAGGA
The DNA here is from genome assembly GCA_004024765.1 of Zapus hudsonius. Lineage (NCBI taxonomy): Eukaryota > Metazoa > Chordata > Mammalia > Rodentia > Dipodidae > Zapus > Zapus hudsonius. Next base: position 62,033 of record PVHP010002270.1, on the reverse strand, counting down.
GGGGAAGGGGAAGGGCACCTCAGGTGGAGGCACTAAGCACCACAGTGAAGTTTAAAAGCCAGAGTTTTGGTGCTTTGGGCTTCAAAGCAAGGGAGAGAAGTATATTGCAGACACATAGGGTGTGGGGAGATACAGGAGGCGCCTATGGTAAGTGGAAAAGAGAAACACTATCTCTGACTATATGAGAGGAATCAAGATATTGATCTCTGCTCTCGGTTCTTAATGCAGTGTTCCTAGATCCCTTACAGACAGATGTGACAGGAAAATCATTTGTTTAACATTTGCTCTCTGGTGTGAGTCCTTGACACAGACCTTTATAAGTTCCAGAATGAAAAGGTAATTTTTGTTCTAGTGGGAAAAGTCTATGGACTCCTTGAGGAGGACTGTCAGGGAAAACAAGCAGGCAGCTTGAGGGCTGCAACTTGTAGCCTTGCGTCTGGGGAGAGGACAGTGACTGGAAGTGGAGTTGGCCATCCTGGGGTCAATGATAAAAGCAACCATGGCCACATGATGAAGCCTTCATTAAACCCAAAAGGACCGGGTTCAGTGAGCTTCTGGGTTTCTGGACGTGTGGAGGTGCTTCGAAGGAGACACATCCAGAGAGGGGATGGAAGCAGACTTTGATCTGTGACACACTGCTCTCTTGTGGAGGCTCACCTGAATCCTTTATAAAGAATGGGTAAACATGTCTGAGTTTTGTGATCTCAGGGGTCAAGGGAACCTTGAAGCACAGGTCATAGCCTGGGGCTGGTCACTATGGTGGTTAAGTTCTGGTTGTCAATTTAACAGGACTTAGAATCATCATGGAAATAAATTTCTGGACATGTCTGTGAGGGATTCTCTAGATTAAGGTAATGGAGGCAGGATGACGCAGCACCATCCCACGGGTCCAGGACTGACTACGAAAGGAGAAAGCTGACCAAGAACAGCATTAATCTCTCTGCTTTCTGACTGTGGCTGCAGTATGAGCTGCTGGCCTCCTGCTTCTCTGCCACACCTTTCCCTCCATGACAGAATATATCCAATTGAAACATAAGCCAGAATAAGCCATTTCCTTCCCCAAATTACTTCCTGTCAGGTCACCAAAGTGAATAATACACTGACATTTAAAGCCCCACTTTATGGGACTGAGTCCTCCACCAGTGAGGTCTGAAACTAAATCCAGGTAGATAATGTCAGAATTGTCCACAGCTGTCCCACTGTGTGGGACCACACTGAGCATACCAAACTTCATCTGATAATGTCAGAACAGAGTTAAACTGTAGGATACCCACTGGTGTCTGCTGATGGAGAGAAATTCCATGTATTTTGGTGACTATTGGTGAAGTGTTTAGTGTAAGAGGAGAGAAAACATTGGGATTGTTTTTGCTTTACAGAAAAGTTATAGGACTAACTTGGACTTTCCACATGTATTTTTTGTTACACTTATTTCTTTTTAAATTTACTTTATTTATTTATTAATGAGAGAGAGCAAGAGAGGTAGGGAAAAAGAGAGAGCTACTGCAAACAAACTCCAAGCACATGAGCCACTTTGTGCATCTGGCTTTATGTGGATACTGGGGAATTGAACCCACAGTGACAGGCTCTGTAAGCAAGTGGCTTTAATCACTGAGTCATCTCTCCAGCCTTAGATGTGTTCTTTAACCTCCTCCACCTTCGAAGGCTGACCAGTGGAAATTATGCTAAGAGCTGCAAACCCACTAGTTTAACACAGTTCATCCAATAAGAAACCCAGCAGAGATCTAAAGAAGGAAGTGATGACTCCCAGTATGTTTATATTACCCTCATTGCCTTCCTACAAGGTTGCTTTTTTGGTCTGACTCTTTCCCTGGAAATCATCTGTCTCTTCCAAAATGGTCAACTGTATGTATAGCTCTGCTCCCCCAGAACTGTCTCCATCTTGCCATCCTGGCCTATGTGGGTAAAGATCCAGTGGTACTAACTAAGCCCTAGAGACTGTGAGTTCCACTGAGCCCCATGTTTGTAAATGAGCTCTCCACAAACGCCCTTCCATTTTCTTTTTCTTCTGTGGAGTGGGGATTGCATCCAGTACTTCACACATGCTAGGCAAGCACTCGGTGCTATATCCCCAGCTTTTTTGTTGTTGTTAAGACAATATATTGCCAAGTTGCCCAGGCTGATCTTGAACCAGTGACCCTCCTAGATTTTTGGAATTAAAGGCCTGTGCCACTAGGCCCAACTTAAGTGGCTCTTTTGTGACATTCTCTGCTCTTTCCTACAAAGACCCCCTACAAATGCTGCTGCCAACAGTCCCTGAATCTGTTTTTCCCAGCCATTCTCGGGTGTCTGAGGAAGAATTCAAACCACATAATTCAACGAGGCAGAAGAAGAATGACTCCATCTCAAGAAGAAACTGAGACAAGAGAAAAAGTTTGTGAGAGTCTCTAATGCATCTCTAACTTTTTCTTCTCTTTGCATCTTTATTGTACTTTTGAGTACAATTGGTTAAAAACTAGGGTTCAGGGGATTTTTAAATTGTTGGGAGAGATGGTACCTCCCTTAAACCAATAATAGAATTACTTAATGGAGGACATAAATCTCTTTTGTGAACACTGATGCTTTCTTTTTAATGATGTGGTACACTGCGGCTACCAGCCTGGGCTTTATTGTTCTTATATATGTGTCAGGTAAATGCTGTTAAGACACAATATTCCTCCCCTGATATGTACTGTGCAATAAAAGTTAAGTTGTTGCTAAGATGATTTTTACATTGCAGTTTCGGCTGAGATGGTGTCTGTTCTTTGAAGTTAAGAAAGTGTCTCCTGAAATCATTAATTAGTTTCATTCAGGGATCCCACACCTCTTAAACAAATTGCTAAATAGTAATGGGAAGCGATTTTTGTTAGGCAGATTCGGGGATGAGTCTGCTCTGTTCCTAAAGCTCTGTTCCAGACCCAGACTCTGGGCAAGTGGCTCACAGGTGACTTCTCTGTAGACTTGGTTCCATATTACAGCACTGTTGGTGGAGGTTAGGAGCCAGGAAGCCCTCTTTTGTAGAACGTTAGTGAGGGACACAGGGTCAAGAGAACACAGATGTCACCCTGCCCAGGCCACACTAGGCGTCTATTCCAATCTGAACCTAAACCTGACTCATCAGCATGGCAGCGAGCAGGGGCAGCTCTGTTTTATGTCCCGGTTTTTCCCTCCTTCTAAGAGATTTATGCAGCTGTTTTCCCTACCTGTGGGCCCATTCTGAATCAATGCTCTTCTCCTCGACCTACCAACCACTCCAAGGCCTCCATATACATTAACTGAACCAGTAAAGCTCATCCCAACTTTTTGTCTAATTTACATCTACGTTATAGAAAAGAAAAGATAATAATAATCCAAGTCATCATGTGGATTACCTCTCAACTTGGGAGCTTTCTGACTGACTTTCTTTCCTGAAATAAATCTCTCTCAACTGGTCCTTCTGCTATGTCTGCACTTATCAATTCTTTGTGAGTCACAAGACAGTGAACGGTTTGAAAGGCTTCATTGTTCTCAAAACCAGCAACACGGTTATCTTTATTTCTGTGTCATAGTTTAGTGTTCTGCTTGTAGTGCTTGCTGTCAGTATTCCTTACTCTCCACAAGTCCTTCAAAACTGGACATGAAAAAGAATGATTGAGATCCCAAAACACTCTTGCTCTGTGCAACCACCTCCTGTCAGTTGAATGATGAAACTGAAAGCAATGCACACACCAGGCACAAGGTACTGAGTCTTCCCCCTCATCAAATTGCCCAGAGGGGATGGGGAGACAAGTCTATGATAAAGTACTCACTGCTCAAGCGGAAGTACCTGAGTTCAGTTCCCAGACTACATAGAAAAAGCCAGCAGCCATGGTGGCCTTCTATATCCCAGTATGCTGCTGGGAAGGAGACAGTAGAATTTCACGGAAGCCTGTGGCAAGCCCAGCCAAGAACAGCAAAGTGAGAATCCAGAGTCAGAAACTTTGTCACCAATGAGATGACAAACAAGGATGGAACCAAAAGTTCTCCTCTGACCCTCACATATGTGTGGCACATGTGTGTCCATAGTCACAATCACAAACACACACACATAAATAATAACTTTAAAATAAATAAATAAATTGCCCAGAGAATAAAGTATTATTAAAGAATGGCAAATGAAAAGGAATAATGGCAGCCAATCAAAATCAGCCAAATTTGAAAATGCACGAAGATGGGAGCATAAGAGAGAGATTGTCCAGAGGCACGCCAGCAGGTGGACATGAAGAATAGCAAGTGACATGCAGCATCGATTAAAGAAGTCCAGAAAAGTTGTCAGAAGCAAATCAAGCCACGGGAAGACTGGGCTAAATGTTCTGCCAATACCCAGGTTATTGGTACAAATTGTTAACCCCAAAGGCTTGCAGAAACATCGAAGACCCTTGGCTCATGGCTGAGAATCTAGACAGAATGTTTCCTTATAAAGTTGGCAATGTAAATTTCTAATGTGTGTGTGATAAAGGAAAAGTAAGGTACAGGATGCACACACACACACACACCCTCACAATACACACACACACACCCTCACACACATGCACACCCTCACACTACACAGCCCTCACACTAACACACTCACACACTAACACCCTCACACTAACACACACTAACATACACACACCTTCACACTAGCATACACGTTCACACTAACACACACTCATACTAACATACTCACACTAACATACACACACCCTCACACACAAACACTCGCCCTCACACTAACACACACACTTTCTGGCCACCAGATCGTTGCTTATGCCAATAGTTTCCCCTTCCTGAAAGCTCTTTTATTCTTCCCCAGCCATTCAAATTCATATCTATAATGAAGGTCTCAAGAAATTTCTCTTCCTTAAACTCCTCCTGCTCTTCCTACATGAGAGTGAAGAAGAAGGAAAGAAGTGTCTGCAGAAGGGCAGAGGTCTCTTGGCAGTGAGTCCACCATAAACTCCGCTATCCACCTTCTGCAGAGAATGGACATCTCCTCAGCCTCCACATCTTCACCTCCCTTCTACAAGTCCTTGAGATTCCTGACCTTTGACACTGGGAGGCCTGCACCCATGCTAAGAGCATGTCCTTCATAAGCTTCTGGCCCAGCCACTTTGGCATCTGATACTCTTTGCTGTAGTTGGCTTCCCATTGCTGGCACAAAGCACCCAACCAAAGCAGCTTGTGGAAAGAAAGGGTTTATTTCAAGCTTACAGATCCAGGGGAAATTCCACCACTGATGGAGGAAACTGGTTCCCTTTCAAGATCCACGCAGAGAGAAACCACAAAATCAGTCAGCAAACAGCAAAAGCAGCAAGCAAGCAAGCACAGACTGTCAGAACTCCTCAAGGTTATGTTAATTAAAAACTGAAACATTCTTTGGGGGAGGGCAGGAAGATAGTTCCAGAGACTCAGGAAGTGAATGAGTCTGGGAAAGGGTTGCAAGATCCAGCCCTAAGGCTATATAAAGGGGAAAGAACTGTTTGGAGACTGTACGCAACCTCTGTAGGTTGGGCAGTGCCCCAGCTCCCATGAGGTGTTCCCTATGCTGGGGTGGCTTTCTGGGTGATGCATCTGCCTTTGAGTTGAAGCAGCTATGGGGAGTCACCATCCAGGGTGGGATGAGACTTCTCATGGTGCTGCTGAGTTTAAGTCCTCTATTTCTCCTACAAGCAACCCCTCACCCTGCTCTGTCAGTAACCCCAATAAATTCATTGGTTCACCCAAAACTGGTTTTGGTGTAGTTGTCCTTTGGTCTGTCATCTGTGCCCTATCTGGGGAGAAGACGTGTGTTCACATCGCCTTAGGAAAAAGTTTTTCTGTGACACTGTGGTAGTTCTATTTTTAGATTTTTGTCGACCACAGAGTGTAAGTAACAGTTGGGATGTAGGATCGTAGCAGAGTCTTGCTTAGCATGCTCAGGCCTCAGATACAGTTCCCAATATCACAAAAGGGAAAAGAATAAAAAGAGGTGCATAATTTTTGCATGCCACATTCTCTCCATCAGCAGGGAAGAGTTCCCTTTTCCCTGAATCCTTGTCCGTGTTTCTTAGTTTTCAGCCACTACACTTATGCCCGTCCTGCTGGATGTGGGTGGCTGGGGAGTTGAACCCTGGGCCAGTAGGCTATGCATGCAAGTGCCTTTAAAGACTTTAAAGACATCTCCCTAGCCCCTCATACCTTTGAAAATTGTTGAAAGGTCTTTGACCTTACTCCAGAACAAATGCAATTTCACAACATTGACTGCCCCAGGAACCCTACAGCATACAAATATATATGACATTTCCTGACCCCCAGGACCTCACATATTGCAGACAAGACATACAAACACAGTTACCTGTAAGGAAATTCTAGAAAGGAAATGATCATATGCATCCCTTGACAAGGAAAAAAGTCTTTGTTTTGTATACTAGAAATAAGATATTCTAAAAATTAAAGTGGGAACTTTATTTAAAAACTGAATGCTTTGATTTTAGCTTCTCTGAAGTATAAAATGTGGTATCCCCAAAGATCCATGCGTTAAAGGCTTGCTAGCCTGTACACTCTCGGGAGGTGGTGAAACCTTGGAGAGATGAAGTCTTGAGGGAGAAAGGGAAGACATGTTTGGAAGGTTCTTGTGTTGAATGTACTTTTCACAGGTCATAACATAATCATTCTTCATTTTAATTTCTTCCAACTACTTAAAGATACAAATATACTGGGGACCTGGCTAGTATTTGTCTCTCTTTGCTTATTGGCTGCCATGAGGCAAAGAGGGCTCCCACCATGCCACCGCAGGCCCAAAGCAACTGAAATCTTTGAAATGGTGAGCCAAATTACGACTTTCCTCCTTTTATGGTGCTTGTCTCGGGTATTTCTGTCACAGCGATGCAAAGCTGATCTGCACATTTAGAGTAAATGCCAGTGAGGCGGAAAAGGAAGCAAAATGATTCCTAAGCGATGCATCAGAATTTAACGCCAGGGTCAGCAAACTTTTCCTATAGAGGGTCAAATAGTAAATATTTGAGCCCTGTAGGTCATACACCACCCAAGGTAATATGGAGACAAACGAGCATGACTGTATTCTAATAAAACTTTATAGATGAACACTGAAATTGGTGTTTAATATCATTTTCACAGGTCATAAAATATTACTCTTCATTTTAATTTCTTTCAACTATTTAAAAATACAAAAATCAGTCTCATCACTCAGCCTACAGAAACACAGGCAGAAGGTCAAACCTGACTTAAAGCTGTAAAGCTTCCAACTCCTGCTTTACTTTCTACTTTTAATTTGGGGGGCAGTTTCTTGTTTCTTCTGATCCTCTCGTCTCCATTTTCTAAGTGCTAAGATTACAGGCATGCCCAGTATGTCCAATTTATGCAGTGCTGGGGACCAAATCCAGGGCTTCCTGTGTGCTAGGCAAGCACTTTACTAACTGAGCTACATCCCTAGCCTTCCTTCAATGCCTACTTTAAAAACCGTTTCCTCAAAATGACTCATAGCAACACCCAAAGCTTGTTAGACACACAGAATACAGATGAATACAGACTGGGAAGGTAGTTCAGTGACAGAGCCCTTGCCTAGCATGCCCACGACCTTGGGTTCCATCCCCAACATTCAAAAAAAATCCAATATATAAAAATGTTTCTAGATCCCAGCCTGTGTTACATAGAAAATTATTGTTTCAAAAACCAGCAAAACAAATAAATACTCAAGTATTCCACTCATTGGGCTGGAGGGAGGTCTTGGCTGGTCAAGTGCAAGCATGAAAACCTGAGTTCACATCTCCAGCACTCAGGTAAGAATGTTGGGCCTAGTGGAACGGGCCTGAGATCCCAGTGTTGGGGACGCAGGGAAGGGAGGATCCCTGGAGCTTCCCGACTAGTTTGTATAGCCAAATTGGTGAGCTCCAGGCTCAGTGGAAGACCCTGTCTCAAAAAAAAAAAAGATGAAGAACAACTGAAAAAGACATCCAACAACTACCTCTGGTCTCCACAGGCACACACACATCGGTGCATGTGCACATCCATTCACACACACATACACCACATACATATGCAAAAGCAAATGCAGAACCTGGAGAGGGAATTACTATGGATTCCAGAAGCATTAATTTAAGGTTGACACATACCTAAAGGCCAGATGATAGACGGCCAGTCTCTCTGCCCTTCACCATCACAGAGAGGTGATCATGGAAGTCCTGAACAACTCTGTCCCCCATGTTCAAGATCAGGATGAGAACATTGTCGCCCTTAGACATGGTTATGAGGATTCACACATGCATGCATACATACATACACACTCATACATACATACATACATACATACATACATACATACATACAGATCCCCACCTGGCAGGTGTGTTGGATGCCCTCTAAGAACACCTAACACACAGGGATCTCTCTGCAGCTGTACCCCAGGTTGCCCTTTAATTCCCTGAAATTTATCTTCCATTAAGTTTTGTATTTTCTTCACAGCTTCTCTTTTCAGTTGTAGATTGTAAATTTTCCTTCTGCTGAGTCTTGTAGCCAATGGACTGTTTTTCATTATATTTGTAGGGCTCAGGGAAAATAAAAAGAGGCAATTCCTTTATTTGAGAATTCTGACATTTATTAGCATAATAAAACTCTTGAGATGAAATTGCAGTTTTCCAGACAGTAATTTCGTTTGCAGACAACTTATAAGGAATTTATTTTAAAGCCAGGTAAAACCAAAATTATATGAGACACGTAGAAAGTGCAGGCCCCAAGTAAAATGAAATAAATGTGTTAGGGATGGAAAACTCAGTTGTAGTCTCTCACATATTAATTAGGAGGTGACAGGAACCACAGCCCCCGGGGAGCCAGGTTCTCAACCCATCTTGGTCTGTTTTCAAGGCTAATGCTGGAAATTTCCTCCAACATGTTGAAAACTATCACATCATGTCCCCTAACAAATCACTGCTCAACAGGAAGACTTGGCTGTGGTTAGCAAGACCTCTCATTTGGACACAGCTTTCATTTGTCATTTAATTGATCTGCTACAGGAAGCTAATGATGGCCATATCATTCTCATCACCCTCTTCTCAGTCACACAGAAGTGAAATTCAGTGACTTCAACAACTTCATAGAGTTGGTACATAGCACAATCCAAACAAAACAAGTTCCCCTGAGGCTTAGTAGAAGTCAAGACACTGAGATAATACTTGGCTATGAGGCTTTAGAGTTCAGAAAGCAGGGTCCTTCCATCACTTCATTTTACCCAGCCAGTGAGACAGGCAGACTAGAAGGAAGCCATGGAGATGCGTTATAAAAATTAATATTAGTGACTACATTGGTTGTGGTGCTACATACCTGTCACCTCAACATTTAAGAAGCTGAGGCAAAATGATTATAAGTTCAAGACTAGGCCTGAGCTACTTAGTAAATTCCAGGCTTGAACTATACGGTGAGAGAGAATGAGCAAGAACAAACCAGAGTGTCACACTGGTCCCACCACTGCTTGGTTTCATCATGACTGGTCACTCCATCTTCCAGGACCGTCTTCTAGGCCATGTGAAGAGCTAGTTCTCATAACAGACCCTCCAGGAGGACGAGGGGAGAAGACGTGGTCGTCCAGCCTCAGCCAAGCCCTTCTGCATCACCCCTCAACATCAATGGGAGGAGAGAACAAGGAAGGTGAGCAGCCAAGGAGCCAAGAAATGGTGATGCGAGAGGTACAGTGGAGAATAAGAGGCAAAACTCTCAAGGAAAGTAAACTAGTGCTCTGATATCCCCAGAACCAATTCCTCCTTTATTCTCACCAACACCAAGCTGCAAGAATCATGTCAGCAAATTTCAGGGTACAGATTTGGCATCCTCTGGACTACAAAGCCTATAATCTTGCTATTATAACCTGCTAACTCCAGGTAAATGACCACAAATAAGCAATAAATTGGGATCAAATCAGATACTGTCCCTGAGATCTACTGAGACATTGGAAGATTGCTCTTGTTAATATGAACAGCATGCTCAAATTAAGAGACCAAAGAATCAAAATCAAAAGAAGAAAGGGCTGGAGAGATGGCTCATCAGTTACAGCACTTGCCAACAAAACCTAAGGACCCAAGTTCGATTCCCCAGTATCCATTTAAAGCCAGATGCACAAAGAAGCCCATGCAGCCCATGTATCTAGAGTTCATTTTCATTGATTGAAGACCCTGGCGCTCTCTCTCTCTCTCTCTCTCTCTCTCTCTCTCTCTCTCTCTCTCCCTCCCTCCCTCCCTCCCTCCTTCCCCCTCTCTCCCTCCCTCCCTTTCTCTCTTTGCAAATAAATAAATAGAAAGGGGAAGAAGGAAGGCAAAGCCAAGTCTTTGTGTAACTTACAGATATCATCCCAAACAACAAAGGCCTTACCAGGTGTCTAAAAGCCATCCTTGGATTTAAAACCCATCCCAGGTCTTGGGCACATCTGTAGGATTACATGAACTCACTACCTCAATACTGCAAACTCACTGCAAAGATATGAGTCAGAGAGAAGGGGGACAGGAAGAGGTGAAACCAGGAAGATGGTACAAAATCAGCCACCTGTCCTGGAAGCTGAGCTCTGAAGCCTTAAGTAATGCCAATGATAATGCCAATGAGGGTGATGAGCGTCAAGAAAGATGCAGTGTGTCTTCCACCACCACAACCTTATAAAGAATATGGGAGATAGCTTACTAGACACCATTGTACATTGCTAGTGTCGGAAACCTTCAGAACAAGTGTGTTCACTCAGCACACATTTCTTGGATGTCTACCACGTGTTAAATATAGGGTTCGGCACTGGAATTATTTGGGATTACTAAAACACAGTCGGTGTACTTGAGGAACCCAGTTAAGGGCAGCAGTGACAAATAGATCGTGTCTTCTTAGGTCCTAGCTCCATGAACAAATTGCATCAGTTGATTATAACTTCTGTCCTGAGCTCTGTGAGGTGACCAGTCACACGAGTGTCATGTATGTCATATTCTTGAGACTTGCTGATCCAGGAGTTCCTCTGGAGATCCTCCAGATGGCTGTAAAGATTGGAGTTAAGTTCTTAAACTTGGTTCAAACGAAAGATGCCTAAAGAAATCCAAATGATACCCAAGAAAAATAATCATTCAAACAATGGGTGGTAGTCAGGCGGACTGTCCCTCTGTCCACAGGGCTCCTGTAGCAGCTCTCCCCCCGAAACAGTGATGATTTCTTCCTAAAAATGGGGAGAAAGGGAAAACATTTCACTTATAATCAAGAAAGGAATGAGTGAGAGAAAGAGAGAATATCTACTGCATGTTAAATGTGGGGTTCAGCACTATAATATTTTGAAATACTGAAGGAATAGGAAAGCTCAACATAGAAAAACTGAGACCATGCATCTCTTTCCCCTCACTCAAATTTCAAACAGATCAGGGAAAATCCACATTTAAAAAGAAATAAGTCCTTGAGGTACTATAGAATAAGAAGGAAAATTATCAACAAATAAAAATGTGGAAAAACTTTAAAAATGAAAGACATATGGGATTAGATTGTCAGAGGAGAAAAGGTATGTCAAGAGCTAGGAAACAGGTCAAGGTCACAATTCCAAACAAGTATCTGCCTCAGTTCCTGGGGAGGCTGGGGGACCCAAAAGTTCAGGTACTCTCATGCCCCATTTCCCCCCCGCCCAAAAAAAAATAGCTACTCTCTATCAGCTCTAAGCATTAAGATCCTGGGTTTGGGAAACAGAGGGACTGTGTTTACAGGAAATTTAAGGTTAGATGTTCACCTCATAATCTAAAACTGATAAACATTAAATAACCAACAAAACTAAAACAGAAAAATTTCAAGCTAAAAAAAAAAGCTGATTTCTAAGAAAAACCAAGTTTTTGTTTCATAAAACAAACAGGAGGAGCCGTTAGGAAATGGACATTAACTTTGTCCACAGGCTAAGTCATCTAGAAACAAGAGTGGGCTAGGATAGGGACAAAGTGAACTTACAACTGAAAAACATGATTCTTTACATTTAAAAGAAGCCAGCCATGGCCACACACACTTATCACCCCAGTCCTCTGAGGAGCTGAGACTGGAAAAGCACTTGGAACTCACTGATCAGGCAGTCTGACCCATTAATGGGTTCAGTGAGAGACTCAGTCTCAAGGAAACACACAGGTGAGTGATGGAGGAGACACTGGACAGTCTCCTCTGGCCTCTACTGCCTGCAAGGGATGCTCATATCTGCAAACACATATGCATACACCACACCACACAGTCTACACACATACATGCAAAAAATAACCTTGAAAAATATTTCAACAGAAGAAGTGCAAATCAGAATGGACATAACTATAACTAAAGAGTAATTCATAAGCAGCAGGAGTCATCATACGGACAGGAAAGAGATGTCTACATGGAAAAGTGGACAGTAAATATGGAAAGATGGTTCATGGGTGAAGAAACCCTAATGACCATGAAGTGTATGATCATCCACGCCGGTGGTAACCATGGAAATGAAACTGGATGATGGTGAGATACAGTGTCTGCCCATCTGACGGGAAGACAAAAGAAATAACTGGTAATCCCCCAGTGTTGGCAGTGTGCTGGGGAAACTGCCTCGTAGAGGTTTGGCAGATACAGGAATTGGCAGCGTGTCTTTGGAAGGCAATCTGGCAGAGCTTTCCTAATTAAACTGGGCAGACGTTTCTTTCTAGCAATCCAGTTCAAAGAACGTATCCTAGAAAAGTGCAGCATGTGTATCCATATGCACAACATGGGAGTCTCGGTGCACCGCTTGTGGCGATGGCAATCTGGAGGCTGGAGACGCATGGGTCATTAAACTGGATTGGACATCCATGCCCAGACCCCACGGGGCATTTACATGGGACATTCGCTCACATGGGAAGATCTAGCCAGGTCTTTATAAGCAAGCACCTTTAACCATTGAGCCATCTCCTCAGCATCCTAGCCACGTTTTTTCAAAAAAGCCAGTACCCCCTGATATTTACACATCTCAGCAATATTTTCTTTACACAGTGCTATCTCATGGGAATTCCACAGTGTTATCGGTGAACCCATCTGACTGGAGAGGAAACTGAGGTACAATTGTAAAGTCTGAGCAGTTACCCAAAGTCATACATATTCATGAAGCCAGCATCCTGATTCCAGGGACCATGCTTTTAAGTACTGCTTTCTACAGCTTAGTAAATACATATAAAAATAAAATTGTTGAAAATTTAGTATGTAAATTTACATATATAAGGTATTGTCCAATTTTAGTGAAAACTAACAAAACTATGAATTCTTTTATGTACATGAGGGGTTTTTTTTGTTTTTTTGTTTGTTTGTTTTTTGTTTTTCGAGGTAGGGTCTCGCTCTAGCCCAGGCTGACCTGGAATTCACTATGGAGTCTCAGGCTGGCCTTGAACCCACAGCGATCCTCCTACCTCTGCCTCCCGAGTGCTGGGATTAAAGGCGTGCGCCACCACACCCGTCTGTACATGAGTTTTTATGACACTGCCCAGGAACGATTCAGACAGGCACATGATAAGCTGGTGATTCCAGGTGGTACATGGAATTGAGGACTGGACATAAATGAAGCAGTCATTTACTATTGCATGTGATTTTTCTTAAAATATAAGAATCAATGGTAAAAAAAAAAAAAAAGAATCAATGGTGTAGTTAGAACTTGAATTTATCAAAGCTGGCCCCCAGAGCTCATGTGGGCATAGATGGTCTCTTGCTGTAGAGTTAGAAACAAAGTTGCCAGTCTCAAGAATTTAGATTTTGAACCTAATGAAGACCTTCCAAGCTATCTGGTCAGAACCTGCCCCTTCCTTTGAACAAGGAGCTGGTCACTGTCGAAGAAGTAGCTTATGTTGGATAAGGGAACAAACAGGGAGGCTTAGTGGCAAAGCAGATCACATGATGGGGAGGCAGACCGCCTGCAGCCTGATGCCTGTTGGCTGGTACCAGCCATGAGAACTTAGCCAAGTTCCACAGCCTCACAAGCTCATTTTCTGGGCTGTGAACAGATGCTGATATGCCTCCCTAACAGAGGTCACGGGGATTAAAGGAGGGTATGCACACAGAATGCAAAAGTGTCTCCACACTTCTCTCTCCTCTCTCCTAACACAAGCAGAAATCTGCCCTGATCTAGTTAGTCCAGTATCCAGACAACACTCTCTGCTCCAAGTCCAACTGGCATGGGATATTTTTTCTCCTCTCCTCTCTTCTCTTCCCAATGTGTGAACATGTGATCTCCTTCTCTCTCCTTCTGCTCTTTCTTTGTTCTTGGTAGCTACTTTTTGAGGTTGTAGCTGCCCTTGTAACCCAGGCTGCCCTTGAACTGACATTCCTGCTGCCTTAGCCTCCAGAATGCTGAAATTACAGGAGTGTACCACCAAGCTTGGATGAGCAGGGGCTTGCCTGTTCACTTTACTCCTAAAGCCAGATGAGGAGCTATCTCTCAAGCCCTGGGGTCTTCCATGAAAAAAAGCAACACAAATACAAGAGTCCCTATTATTACAAAAACCCAGTGCAAGCTGTTCTGTGATCCCTTCTGTACCTGCAAAGCTCAGGAAGACTGTTGGACCTACAGCCATCATGACTATCTCCCAGAATCCCTCAGACTTGTCTTTCTGGTCACTGAAAAAGGAACTTTTTCTTTCAGTTACAGGGAGCTGCCAACAGCTACTTTAACACAAAAGTCGCTTCTCATTAAAATGAAAGATGAAAGAGAGCATCTTTCCTGTTATGGGCCAAAGGTGAAGGTCAAATAACAAAAAGGCTGCCAGGAACCAGGAACTCTACCCAGTAGACAATCCGAGTGCAGTTACAGTTTTCATTTAACTAAATATTATTTGAACTCATTTGTCTGATAATTGCGTTTTGAATGTGCCCCCCAACCACCCAATGAGTGTGTTCAAAACATAAATGCCACTGTAATGGTCTTAATAGGTGGGACCTGCAGGAGGTCATCAGGCCACAAGGGCATGAGTGAATCAATGGCATTATCGCAGGAGTGGGCTTCTTACTAAAAAACAATTTGGTTTCCTCTTGCACTTGACATTCTCTCTCTCTCTCTCTCTCTCTCTCTCTCTCTCTCTCTCTCTCTCTCTCTCTCTCTCTCTCTCTCTCTCTCTCTCTCATTTGCTCACTCTCATTCTCGCTCTGTCCCTCCGTCCCTCCTTTGGTCTTCCACCTTCCACCATAGGATGATGTGACAAAAAGACATCCACAGGTGACAGCCCCACAGTCTTGGATTTCTTAGCCTCCAAAAGTGTGAGAAACAAGTTTCTGTTCATTACAAAGCATCCATCTGTGATGGTCTGTCATGGGGCTGGGGAGACTGTGTCAGGTGGTGAAGACACTGGACAGAGCTCAATGGGACCAGGTGGCATGAGCAACATCACACATCTCAAGTGGCAAAGCTGGAAAGGTGGCACTCCACTATGAGAAAAACTGGCTCTTAGAAGCTTCCAGAGGCCTGAGTATGATGTCCCCAAGAAGAGTATTCCTGAGATTGAAATGGGTTTCCAACGAGGGTCAACCACCAGCTCCTCTGCTGACAACAGACAGCATTTCAGGACTCAGGAGAGACAAGGCCTGGGAGCAGGGTAACTGTGCCCACGGGGGCAGAGAGGAGGCAGAGAGAGAACAGGGGCCCCAGAACCTGGCCTGGAACCCTCTGGTCTCTTACACCCAGCGCTCCATAGCTTTGAGACCCTGCAGCCCCACGTTCCTTTTAGCCAAGGTCAGGAACTAGGAACCCCAAGGATACCTTGTGGAAATCAACAAGATCCGTGAGCGTGGCGTGGCGACTGGGGTCCACTCCCAGAAAGCTGTAAAAATCCCCAGAGGCGTCCACCAGGAAGTGCTTGAAGCCTTTCTGCAGACGGTAAGACAAGGTGTAACCCCAGATCTTCTCACTGACCCGCACCAGAAACGCTCCCTCGGGCATGTTCTCCAAGAGATCTTCGGCGTTTTCTCGGCTAATAATCCCTGGTTTAAAAATAAGAAAGAGAGAGAGAGAGAGAGAGAGAGAGAGAGAGAGAGAGAGAGAGAGAGAGAGAGAAAAGGAAAATGGGGAAAAATATAAGTTGGTAGGTTCTGCACCTCCTTCTCCTCTGTCCCCTCTTGACTCCTGTCCCTCACCCTGCAGCTCAGTGCACAAGTCCACCAAGTTGTCTGGGATGTGGGAAGGAAGGAGAAAGGCCAAAGGCTGACCAGCAGCTGCCTCTAGTCACGTGACAAGCAACCTGGCACAGAGCAACCTGAAGACAGAGTTCCTGCAAGAAAAAAGTTGAGGGAGTTTTCTTCAAATTAAACCACACTAACTTGGATTAATTAGGTAAAGCAAGGAATTAGTGATTAGTGATGAGGTGAAATTGTAGCAGCTGTTGATTATAAATACTAGTCAGCTAACACTGCTCTCCATGGAGCGCCTCAGAGCTCAGCTTTAATGGCGGGAATGACTGAGAGGGCCCACTCTTACCTGGGTCTACAGACGAGAACCTAACCACAGTGCTTCCCTTCAGACATACAAGAAGAACTTCCTCCACACAGAAACACTGCGCCCACTTCGTAGTGGGACACAGAAGGACAAAGTCACATCTGAATAGGACTCAATGTTCCACCTTCTTTTTTCCTTAAAGAAGCTTTATATTGATATTTTAGGGTGTTTTTTCTTTAGTGCTAGAGTTCTAACCTGGACCTCTTTGCATACCTGCAGGTGCTATACCACTAGGTACCTCCCCAGCTTGTAGTTATTTTTACTTTTTAATTGACAAAACTTGTACACAGTTTGGTTTGGGTATACAACATGACATTTATGGAATACATAACTCAAGCCATTTAATTATATATATATATATATATGACTTCACACACTTATTTTTGTGGTAATAATATTTAAAAATCTAGTCTTATCAGTATTTTTCAAGTATACAATACATTGTTAATTTTTAATATTTTATTTATTTACTTGAGGGTGAAAGAAAGACAGAGAGAGTATGGGTGTGTTAGAGCCTCCTGCCACTGCAAACAAACTCCAGACACGCGCACCACTCTGTACATCCAGCTTTACATGCATACTGGGGAACTGAACCAGGGCTGTCAGACTTTGCAAGTAAGCACCTTTAACACTGACCCATCTCTCCAGCCTAGAATACACTGTTGTTTACCATAGTCACCACAATATTCAATAGTTCCCTCGAAATTATTCTTCCTGTCTAGTTGAAATTTTTGTCCTCTGGCCAACATCTCTGGAATCCCGTCCCCTGCACTAGCCCCTCAGCTTCTATGTGCTCAGTGTTTTTTAGAGCTCATGTGTAAGTGACATCACACAGCATATGTCTTTCTATGTCTGGCTTTTTTCACTCTTAACACAATGTCCTCGGGTTCATCCATGTCATCGTAATGGCAGGATTTTATTATTTTTGTCGCTGAAAAATATTCCATCATGAATATTTAATTTATTTTTCTATTCTTCCATTGATGGACATCCAAGTTGATCCTGTGTTTGATGATTATGAATGTCACAATAAACACAAGGGTGCAGATGTCTCTGAGAGAAGTACTCCATTTCCCTTGGATACACACCCAGAAGGAGAATTAGTATATTATAGCTCAATTTTTCACATTTGGAAGAACTTCCATGCTGTTTTTCATACGGCTGAAGTGATTAACATTTCCAGCGACAGGGTGCAAGCGAACGTCTTTTTCCACATCCTCAATAACACCTGTCGTATTTTGGGACTCAATCTTTTCATACCTAAAATTGACTAGTAACTCCAAAATAATCATGGCATATCACTCCCTCACCTAAAGCCCTCCAACAGCCTCCACTGACTTTCGGAAGTGGCCGAGGCAAGAACTATGGAGAGTGTCCTCCTGGGCCTGGGCCTGGGTCTCTACCCTTGGCCTAAAGTCTCATGGTCCTTCCTTACCCACTGCCTCGGCTGACTCTGACTCAACACTGAAGACCCCATTCCTCTCCTCTCTCAGGAGGCCAGGCTATTGGTATTCTACATTCTTTCTGCCTCAGTGCAGGTGAAAGAAAGATGACCTCTGAGCAGAATTAGAGGAATGTCTCTCTCAGAGCCTAAAGTTATGCTCCAGAGACTCGTCACTGGCTAGAGTTGTCAGACTTTTTGGAGTTACAGAATTTGATGTTTGTCTTGTTGTAAAACTTGTATTGGTTTTGCAGTGTGAATGTTTATTCTGTGCCATTATGGGTTTTTTGTTGTTGTTGTTGTTGTTGTTGTTGTTGTTGCTGTTGTTGTTTTGGTATTAAAGCTCAGTTAAAAGACCTTTGCCGGAGGTCTGGGAGCCAGGAAGGTGGGGAGAGGAGGAGCTGTGAGTGAGGCTACTCTCACTGAATTCAGCATGGGGGAGAAGGTTCCAGAGGACCTGCTCAATGGTTTGAAGGTTACAGATTCTCTAGAGTATGCCAGCCCTCCTGTTACCCATCTTGAGAATCAGCAAGCTGCTCCAGGGTGGTGAGGCCATGTCCCAGGAGGACCAGGGAGAAGAGTGATTTCATGACAGACAGCCGGGCCTGGTATGTGGGGAAAGAGCTGGGAGTACTTAAGGCTGAGCTCAAAGCTGACCATGTGAACTAGATGAAGAATACCTAGCTGAATTTGAAACAAACACGCCCGAGGAAGAGAAACAGAAAAGAAGACTAAACCAAAGGAGGAGGGCGGTGAGCAGTTTAAGAGAGGAGAGCCCATCCATTCAGATGTGCCCATCCTGCTTCCAGAAAGATAGGTCCACTCTGTTTTCAGCTAGAGCTGTTGCAAGGATGGAACAGGACCAGGAGGAGGTGGCCATCAGTGACCACAGCAGAGCAATCCAGTTAAACCCCAGCTACACCAGTGCTCTGCTGAGGAGGGCGGAGCTGAACGAGCAGCGGATGAGCTGGATGGAGCACTGAGGACTGTGTGATGATATATCTGTGTTAGAGACAGACCTCTCGGTGCATCCAGCAAGAGAAGCTTGTGTGAGACTACCTAAGCGAATTGAAGGACCTAATGAAAGACGGAAAGAAGACACGCTAGGTAAATAAAGAGATCTTGGGAACTTGGTTCTGCAGCCCTTTGGGCTCTCCACAGAAAATTTCCACATCAAACAAGATTCCTCTACTGGCTCCTACTGCATCAATTTTGTTCAAAATCCCAACAATAGACAGCAAAGGTAGCAGTAGTTTTCAGTGGTGTGCAGGTGTGACCTGCCAGTTTAGGGATCCAAAGCATCTTCCCGACAAGAAAGGCTGCGTAGTCAGCCTCGTGCCCACATCACCCTGCTCTTGTTTGATGATGGGGTGGAATGTACCCCTGATGTCAAGGTGGTGTCTGTGCAGCTGTTGACCCTGGTTCTGGCTGTCCTTTGTCTTGCCGCTTCTAAAGGCTCACCTCCTGGAGCCACACAAGCACACTGGCCAGCAAGTTGGGTGGTGGCCACATATGATGTTCAGGGTCCCCTCCCACTGTCCCTCCTGCTCACACATGCCCCGAAGCTGCCATCCAGGGGCTCTAGCATTCCTTGGTAACATTCCTTATCACTGTGATAAGGAAACGGTTTCTGTGCCAAAAATAAAATAAAAATAAAACCTTGGACAATGGAGATGTTTCAACAGCACTGAGATGGATAAAAACTAAGGAGACTGTTTAAAGTTGAACTAAAGTTGAACATTGCATTTTATATCATCTATGGTCAGTTTGTGGAGGGGCAATTTAAAAACAAAAAAGCAACCTTACAAAATGATATTCATGTATAGATAGAGGTTTTTATTTTGATAATTATTTAAGTATTTATTATTTATTTGAAAGCAGAGAGAGACAGAGAGAGAGAGAATGGGCATGCCAGGGCCTCTAGCCACACTGCAAGTGACCCCCAGACACATGTGCCACTTTGTGCATCTGGCTTGATGTGGGTACTGGGGAATTGAACTGGGTTGTTAGGCTTTGCAGGCAAGTGCCTTAACCATTTAGCCATCTCTCCATCCTAAGAGAGGGTTTTTAAAAGATGGAGTTATACCAGACATCTTAGCAGTAAGAAACAGGATGATTACAACTTAAAATTTTTGCTTGTTTAGGGTAAATATATATACTAACTTTATAATTTATTGGGTATGCCTGTTAAATTACCTAAACTTACCACTTAAAGACAGATATTGAAAGCATACAATCTCCAAATAATAGAGGTAGAAAAATGGAATGAGAAAAAAAAGAATTTTCAATGAAGCATGAAAGAAGCAAGCAACTGAAAAATGAATACATCATGATCTGTGGATATCAGGTTGAAGAGCTTGCACAGGTAAATATCATCTTGCTTAGAGATTCATATGTGAGCAGTAAATGAAGCAAGAGGAATGCTGGGCAAGACATGTGGACGTGTGGAAGAGACGCTGTGCGGGAGAAATGGCACAGGGCTCATCTGGCTGCTTCTATGTCCACTCTGTAAGCCTTGAAGAAAGCATAACGATGCCTTCACAGGTGTGCAGACATGCAGTGTGCATATTTGACATTGCATACTAACAAGAGTTTGATGTCATGATGCCACTGTCCACACATTGTCCCTATAGCATTCATTCAAAATCAGCCAAGCTCCTTTGGAAGCTGGGCAGTTAGTTGTCACCTATAAAAGAGGAAACTCTCTAGGGAGGTTTAAAAGCCTGTGCAGGCTCCCAGCCTCGGGTGATGCACAGGCCCCACTCTGTGAAAGTCTGGTTGAATTCACGAGCACTGATGTCGTGCTAAGTCTCGTAGGTGATTCCTGGATGGAACCAGCCTTGAGACTCACGGAGCCAGAAGGTCAGTAGCCTTGCAAGCCCGGATTATCAAGATGTGAAAAGTTCTTTTCCATTTTATAAATTCCTTCTATAAGCCAGACATGGTGGCTCCAACACACAAAGCCATAGTCTGCTCTTGAACCCAAGCTCTCTCTTGGAAAGGGAAATAAAGAAGTTAAATTGATGTCTCAAAAGGAAAAATAAGAGTTTTGAGCTTACAATGATTGGAACTTTGCCAGAAAATGGAAGGGTTAAACTAAAAGACTAAAAACCAGAGGAGACACTATTTTTTATGCAAAAGTTTGATAGTTGCTTTGTTTTTTCCTTCTGATTTATTATCATGTTTAACTGGTACATAAATGTGTACATATTTACAGGGTGCCATGTGAAATTTTGAAAAAAATTTAGCATTGATTAGAAAATTTCAATTATGTGGGGATTTTGTTAGTCATAAACAGGAAATGGGGGTGGGGGAAAATTAGATCACTTACAAAGTCATGCAAATGAGAACAACAACAATTTGAAAATCTGAAGAGAAGCAGCATGTGGTGGTTTAAGCTTAGAACCCCAACACTTGAGAGGCTGAGGCAGGTGGATCACCATGAGTTCAAAACCAGCCTGCCCTATAGAGTGGGTTCATGACTACAGGCTAGACTACAGAGTGAGACCCTGACTCAAAAAAAAAATCTGAAGGAAATACAGATCTATAGAAGTAAAGCAGTAATCTCCACTTGGATTCTACCGCTATTTATAACGGATTGGGAGGGCTGCTCTGTCCACTGTATGATGTTTACCAGCATCTCTGGCCCTGACCTACACATTCCTAAAGAACCTCCCAGTTATGACCACAAAAGATCTTTTTTCCAGATTTTGTAAATGTCCCCTGGAGGCACCTGCTGTGTCCCAGCACTAAACAAAATAGTGTTGTAGGCAAAAAAAAAAAAAAGTGCATCATATAATTTATACCAAAAAAAGTCTTCCACAGTTTATATTAAAGTTATCATAATTTTACAAACACAAGATCTATACGAGCAATGATTTTATCTACGCCCCCCCCCCCCGCACACACACTGTATCCTCATGTCTAGAGAATGTCTGAAACTTGGGCCCTCAACAAATAGCAATGAATAAATGATTGGCTGATTGAAATTGTAATCCCAGATCGAGCATTTGTGAGACATTGGCATTACTGACAGCCATAGTGCTAAGAGGTTTATGAGTCTCATAATAACCCCTTGAGGTAAGTAAGTACTTTTAATCTGCTCATTTATACAAAGTAGAAAACGAGGCTAAGAGAGACTGTTGTGACTGGAGTCTCACACCCAGTGAGTGGCAGTGCCGGCATGGAGGAACAGCGTTCCGCTGGTTGTTATCTGTCATGTGCACAGGACTTTCCCCAGGTAGAGCCCAGAGCCTCCCAGGCAGGCGTTCCTGGAGGAGCATGCGGATGAGGTATAGATTAGTATAACCAGCTCTGACTCCATAAGGACTCAGTCAGGAAGCCCACAGAGGCCTCTCAGCTGCCTGCTATTCCAAATGAGCTAAGACCTGGGCTCCCGGCACTGACCAACTCAAGGTTGACCACACTTTGAAGGAGAGAATAGGTGCAACCAGAAACTATCCCATCTTTCCAGGAGGCTAGGAGGTAAATGCTGTCACCCTGTGTGTCCAATGATCCAGGATCCCCATGGATACCAAAATCCAGAGATGCTCATGTCCCTTCTATAATGAGGCACAGCGTTTGCACATAACCCATGAACAACCTCTGTCCTTGTAATTTAAGTCATCTCTAGATTGCTTGTAATACCAAACACCGCAATAAATTCGGGAATGAGGAGAAGACATAAAAAGTCTTCATACAGTCCTTGTAAATCAAATTCCTTCTTCCATCCTCACATGATTGAATCCATGGACAGAACCCACAGTCACAGGGGACCAGATCCCAAACTGCTGGAAGCAGTCACTGAAGCCATGGCATTGCCATCACGTCCCTACTCTTTGAGACTGACCTCCAACAAGAACATCTTTCTTCCAGAGCAGCATGCACTCACATTGGGCTCACCCAAACTTCTTGATCAGAGTAAATGAACCAACTCCAGGGGACACATGGGTGCTGTGTCCTCAAAGATTGCTGTCACCAGCTAGGGCACAAACCCAGCTGGCCTTGAACTCAGCTCCACACTTGGAAGGTCAGAGACAGAATGGAACAGAGCTATAATAAAGAAACTGAGGCAAAAAGCTGTCCATACAAACCCGAACCCTTGATGGGAACAAAGAGTCATGCATGGGAACCTTCCTGCTGGTCCCAGGGCTCAGAATGCCCAATACCTATAGCGCCGCCTGATGGGCACTGTCAGAAAAGAACAGGAGCAATTTCAGGAGACAGGCGCTTCTCTGGAGCTGTGTCCTTGCCCAAGGTTACCTGCTGCTGCAGTGACAAGAGAAGGCAGAATGGCAGTGCAGAAGGAAAGATGCATACAGGTCTAACAAACAAGCCTGGGATAGCTCCACCATGCCCCAACAGCACCTCAAAACCACAGGCCTGTATTTATAACCAGCATCGCAATAAGGACCCCCCCTCTCTGAAGCACTCATTAGCGACATCCTAAACATGACTCCAGTGGATACACACACACACACACACACACACACACACACACACACACACGCACGCACACGCACACACACACACGCACACACACACATAACCATCTCCCTGGATCCCACACGGATTGCTCTCAAACACCATCAAAAAGCTTCACGTTCACAAAATATTGACTCAGGAAAAGAAAGGTACTTGATACTGTCAAAAGTCTCTGTGCTCTAACAGGCCCATAAGTCTGCAGGTTAACACATTCTCCAAGCCAGGCAGGGATCCGTCCTAGGCCTCCTCGACCTCCACATTAGCTGGGAACTGAACCCACCCGAGTCATCAAATGAACTCTTTATTCTCAGCGCTTCACCCAGAGAAGAAGAAACGCAGGCAGGCCGGCCACCAGGTTTTCGTTTTTATGAATCTCAATTTATCTGCCATGCATATTTCTTAAAGCGCTCACTGCCGCTTCGCCTCACCGGTGGGCTGACAACTCCCCCATTACCACTGAGCTATTCCTCATTCATTTTTGTGACTTTCCTTTTGGATTGCCACACTTTCCAGACAATATCATTAAGGAGGCTGCAGTTATTAAGCGCTCTATTCTCAGCTGTTTCTCAAAGCATGAGGAAGCCATGGAGATTGTGATGAATTGGTTCAAATGCCTTCATTTTTTTTTTATACCTCCAAATGAAATTCACCCACAGCTAACCGCTGAGACAAGGGTTTTCGCGGACAGGCTTCCTGGTTCCTGGTATATTTAAGCACCAGCCGGATTATCCCTGTCTACAAAGGTCTGCTCCTGGCTGCCGGGCCAGATTCCAGCCACTACCTGGGCCACTTGTGCATGGCGCTGCTCTGTCACTCTCAGAAGCTCTGAGAAGCACAACATGGAGAAAAGGTTTGCTTTGGCTAATGGCTCCAGAGACTCTAACTCAGGATCACACAGACCCACTGCTTTGAGACCTCTGTTGGAGGCGCTGCATGGCAAAAGCAAAGGCCAAAAAAAAAAAAAAAAAAAGGGGGGGGAGATGTTTGGAGAGATGACTCAGCGTTTAAGGCATTTGCCTGCAAACCTAACAACGTGGGTTCGATTCCCCAGTACCCACAAAAAGCCAGATGCATAAACTGGAGCATGCACCTGGAGTTTGTTTGCAGTGGCTGGAGGCCCTGGCATGCCCATATTTTCATATTCTCTCTCTCATTGAAAAGCAAATTTTAAAAAATATTTTAAAAAAAAAAGATGGAATAAAACTGCTGGTGTGGTGGCCAGGAAGCCAAAGAGTAAAGATAGGGGTCCCACAATCTCTTTTAAGCGCATGACCCAATAACCCGAAAGCCCTCCTCTTAAGGTTCCTCTAACCTTCATAGCGCCACGAAGGGAGGACCGCCATTTCCAAACCTCTGTTCAAGACAAAGGGCGGCATCACCTCGTAAAACGATTTCTGCACCTGGCAATGTCTTCTACCTAGCCTTCCCTCCACTGGATGTGCAGCGCACAGACTGATTCCACGTTCCTGGCAGTCTCATGACCAGACTGGCTGCTTCCCGCTCTAGCGATTGGGCAAAGGAACCATCTATGTATGCAATTACAACAGAGTGGACCCTACACCAGACAGCCACAGGACTGCCTGCCCAACCACAGCTCATCCTCCTGGGGCACGTGACCAAATCAGAGCCCACAAAGATACATGATTGGGACCAGTCTTGGGGCTGCTGAGTGAACACCCACCCTCCCAGCTGCACGGGAACCATGGGAAACTGGCTAATGCAGGCATGCCCCTCAGGCTGGCCACTGCTTCAGAGTGAAGAAAAACGTGGTGATGCCGTAGCTGAAATATGCAAGCAAAGCCTGACACAGAGCCTGCCTGTGGCTCTCAGTCAGGGAGCTGAAAACTTCGTTTTGGTTACAGAACACACACACACACACACACACACACACACACACACACACACACACACACATTGCAGTTTTTCTCTGACCTGCTACTGAACATAAGTTCCATAAGGGTAGCAAAGAGGTCCATTTTGTTTTCCACCTTAGCACAGTATCTAACACACAACAGAAGTTTAATAATAACAGTCAATTAATGACACAGGAACTCTACCTCCTAATGTCCCTCTCCTGGTAAATCAATAATCCTTATTGCATAAGAACTTTGAAGAGTGCCTAAAGACTCACACCTCCCTTCAGGAATTTTCTGAGAACATGGAGTCAGCCTCAGGAGAAGATGCCACCTGCCACAGCCTGAGACAAGGCCTGGCAGCTGAAGCAGTTGGCTCCAAGCCCTAGAGAAACAGCCAGCATGTCTCCAACCTCAAAATGTCCTGGACAGGAAAGCAAGTGACCCCATCACTGTGTGCCCTGGCATCGTATCACTTTCCTCACTGGGCAGGTGGTGACAAAATCGTGGATTCTGCAGCTTGAGTTGGAATCCCACCACACCCACTTACAAACATCGTAACCTCTGGCAAGTGAGCTTCATGTCTTCACCCCTAGGCTTCCTCGTCTGGGCAGGAGCCTAGCAGGTGCATGGTGAGGTTACGAGGATGAAGCAAGTGACAGATGGGACGAGCTTAGAGTGCCTTATATACTGGAAAACTGTGCATCAGCGTTATTATTATCTATTCCAGACAGTCCTGGGAGAAGTAAACGAAATACTGGATGTTCAATGTTAACCTGACACAGTGCCAGCATAATGTGAATCTTCAAAGTTATGAATGAAAGCATGAAAAGCCAGTAAGTTCCCACCAGTGAGGCCAGCCACCACCCCAAGGACACAGAGCAGTGCACACTTGAGAACAGGTAGTCAAAAGCCCCCTGTCTAGAGATGCCACCAATCCAAAAGATGTCTGTGCCCCTCCAGGCATACAGCCCCCTATAGCATGCAGGACTGTGAGGTGGGCTCAAAGGAAGGAGTCAAACCCTTGGGCACCAGAATAATCCATGCTTTCCTAAAGCCAAACCAGCACCATTGCTTGTAAGTCCCTTTGAGACTAGGTAGTCAATGCAGACTTTTAGAAAAAGAATAAAGACTGTGCTCTTATTTCTTAGTGGAAACAAGTTAAGCAAGAACTTGGGAAGGAGCTGAAGTTTTAGCTCAGTGGTAGTGTTTGCTTAGCATGTGCAACTCCTCAAATTCAATCTCCTGCACTACAAAAACAAAACCCTTAAAAAGAAATTGAGTCAACTGACCTACTTTTTTTCACTTTGAGAAAATTTTGCATTTGAGATCAGAGATGGGAGGAAATTTCCATTCCAAATTCTACTTAGGAGAGGAAAATGAGCCCTCTAATTTGACATGCAAACCAGCTTTCCAAATGGCCCGTGTGTTATACCTAATGGCTTTTTAAAACTTTTTCAAGGTATTGTATTTATAATGAAAGAAAATTTGGAAAGCTAAATAAGTGCCATCTTCTTTTGTGCAGTCACTTAAAAACATCTTTTTTTTTTCTTTTCTCCTCAGTGAGAACACTGACTTATAATATGTCCTCAGGTAAGAAGCCTCCATTCTACATACTTCAGTCCCCAGCCTTCCCTGCCAAGGCCACCATGTTGATTATTACCATGTGACCATGCATTTTCTAACCACTTCATAAATACTAATATGAGTAGCCCTCAGAATACTACTGGGTTTTATCATTTCCCTACCTCTGGAGTCTTCAGCAATTCCTTGACTTGAGTGCTAGGATTCACACTCCCAAGGTTCCAGCACCCCTTCCCAGCTCTGTCTCTCAACAGAAATATTCACAGCCTCTCCATGGGTTTTTCTCGCCTACAGATCTGAAAAGCCCCTCCACTGGTTCACTTTCCTTATCTTGGCCCCAGGAACTCCGGCTCTGACAGCAATTCCAAGGAATAAACAGGGCATTCCCAGATATCCCCTCACGATAGTTCAGAAGACCTGCTTCGTAAGGTCATGGAGCAGAAGGAGAGAGAGTTAGATAATGCCAGAAGAAATTCATGGTAAGGACTTCAAGATCCAGAAAGGACACTTCTGTGTCCCAATTACGTTCCTAGATTGCAGTGGCTTCAAGGAGACTTTGAGAATGGAGGCATGAAATGCTCCATCTCATCCTTGCTCTCAGGGCAAGGCTAAGGGATGACCATGGCCAACTCAGGGAGCAGTCCCTGTACATCACAAAACAGCAGGAGGGCTCCATGGATGCAGCATGCTGGAAGGATGGCCAGTGGTGAACACTGCTCAGCCCTTCATGCTCTGAGAGAGCATCTCCCAGTGCAAGCAGCTAGAGGATACAGCCTTGACACTGTTCCCCATTGGCGTGCACTCTGCAGAGCACAACCCTTCCTGCCTCATTGGAAGCTGCCTCTGCAGAATAGCTGGAGAGTATTGCCTCCCATCTGCAAGGCTCCCAGGAAGGCCGCCCACGAGGGGAATCTCCACTGCTTAACCCTCAGAACATGGGCTAACAAGGCCAAGGGCACCAGAGAAGTGAGCAAGAGGAAGGCTCAACCCCCAGCCAGCAGATGCTCAGATACCAACTGGGAGGCCAGTCATGCACCTAGTCAATGTTGCCAATAGTAAAATATGGTCAGAGATTGACAGGCAGATCTTGGTCTCAGAAAGACACACTATATCACAGACATCCATCCACTCCACTATGAGAAGCATTCTCTAGCCAGCAAGACAGCCCAATGGCAAGCTACCATCATCAAAGGTGCTTTCTTCCACTGAGGTGACCTGTGTCTCTTCAATCCCCATCTCTGGACCCTGGTTCTGTCTCTTCAACAATTCCCTTTTCTCAAGACATTGAGGGGAGACGGCTGTCCCCCAACAGATTCCACTACATGGTGTCATGGTGTGATCCAGGTGTCCCCCACAAACAAATCTGTTCTGAATGATCAACCCCCAGCTAATGGCAGTTTGGGTATTGGAACCTCACTGGAGCTGTGTTGTTGGAGGCAGGTTTATGGGTGTTATAAATCAGCTTCCCCTTGCCAGTGTTTGGCACATCTTCCTGCTGCTGTTTGTAGTACTGTGGCAGAGGTGGGCAACAATGAGCAGTTGTTTTAAAAAAAAATATCACAGGTCTGCCAATATTTTGTTTTTCCCAGGAAGTACAATATATAAAAATAACCACTATTTATGACCATTATCCATTAATAAAGGGCAGGACATTTTAACACTTCAACTGAGAAAGAATATAAGCTTAGAACCCAGCACAGTCTTTTCTGAGCAAAGACAGTTGGCCATCCTCCATAGGTGAGCCTTTTTTTTTCCACCCTGTCACAGATCAATGAAAACGTGGTCACTAAATAGCTCTGTTCTATGTATGAACAACTCTCCTACATGCTTTATGACAGAAACTGTCGGGAGAACATGAAGGCAGTTACATAAATTCTAAGACTTAAATCTAAGTTTTGTTTATTCTGTGGCAACATAAAAGCTACTGGTCTTTTCCCCATCAGAATAAGAAATAAAACTAAAGATAAATTGAATGCCTCCATTGTCCTTTCTCCATCGGCACCACAAACACCTCTCAGCAACTACCATCTCCTTGGGACACTCAACAGCACTCTGAAGAGGCTGAGATGCTATGTGTACGTCCATGATGGTAATTAGGTATATGATGAAAAGGAAGGTGGTACTCAAACGAGGGCTTGCTTCAGAACATGCAAGATGGTAGAATGAGAGATAGGGAGTCCCTGGGACCAGCTCCAAGGACACATGGCTCATGAGTGTTGGATGTCCTTTCTCTGAGACAAGAGTCACTCCATCCTTCAGTTAGATATGTGGAAGCCCAGAGAGAAGGAAGAGGTCTGGAGGTGATAGAGTCTCCTGTCATTCAACAAAAGTGTCCATGGACTTTTCATGGACCCCAGATTGCCTCTTGCTGATGAAAGGGTACACTTGCAGCAAAGGTTTACTCTGGGCAGAAGTTTTAGAAGCTCCTGTGTGACTCACTAAGTCTTTCTGTTCCCTCCGCCATAACAGCATCAGACTGCCCAGGAGAAACCAATCTTCAGTCGGAGTCCTAGGGTAGCACCTGCAACCTACGCCCAACAGACATGAGATAGAGACGTGAAATAGCCTTTGATTGGTAGCGGCCTCTGAGTCTTTGTATCCGTGTGTGCTGAGGTGTGCACACTGTGATCTATACAACAGGGATGCCATGGAGAACTTCAAAAGAGCAATAAGAGTGAAGGAGTGGAAGGTGGCCATCTTGGCTGTGTTTCTATACCTGATCTCTGAGCAGCTGGAAGTCAGGGGTGGCAGGTGAGCACAGATGTCTCTAAGACATAGTGTGCTGTCCCTGTTGGAGCACAAGGCCAATTAGAGAGGCAATCCAGGGGCTGGAGAGATTGCTCAGTGGTCAAGGCACTTACCTACAAACCTAACAACCCAGGTTCAATTTCCCAGTACCCACATAAAGCCAGATACGCAAGCTGGCACATGGATCTGGAGTTGGTATACAGCAGTTCCAGGCCCTGGTGCTCCCATTCTCATTCCCTTTCTCTCTCTCCTTGCAAATAAATAAATAAAATATTTAAAATATAAAAAAGCAAGCCTCTTTTATATACTCTGAACTTAGATGGCTCCCAGGCCCTGAGAGGACTCATATACCTACCAGGACCCAGAGCAGAGAAGTCAAAGCTATTTTTTGGGACCAGAAAGCCTGGGATCTGATTCCATCTCTGCCAGTCCATTCCCACCTTCAGCCATTCCTCGAATGGATACCTACTGTGTTAGGCATTGAGGTCCACAGGCAAAGTGGAGATTTCAGAAGAAAAAATAGAGTGTACTTGGCATGCAAAGGGCTGGGACAGAGAGCAAGGGCAAGAAACACAACCACAGTGGCAAAGGCTGGAGAGGAGCAGAAGACAGACCAGAGCTGCAGGTCAAGGTGAGCAAGGAAGAAATCCTAGCCTGACAATGGATGGGGAGGACTTGTCCCCCAAGTGTAGGGACCACAAGATGGAGATTGAAATTATTATATGTATAAAGGGAAAGAGAGAGTAGGGAGCCAGGGAGTGATGGCACCCAACTGTGATAAACACAGTCCCGGTATGCTTTGAGGAAGATGCACTGTAGTGCAAAGGACAAAGGGGACACTCCCAATGCCACCACCTTTGTGAGCTTCAGGTGCATGAATGCCACCTGTTGCTGTCACATCTGTGTGCCTATCACTTGCACTTAAGAACTCACAAGCTCTTTGGGTTGCTGCAGGCAGGAGAAACTATGCAGATGGCATTGCTTGGCCAGCATGGCTTCTTCTGAGCACCACAGCTGCCTTTCTTGGAGCTGGAACTAAGCCCAGCACCTTCCAGTGAGGGCCTCCCTCTGCCAGCTGCAAATCAACACTCACGAGGCCAGAGCTCTAGCACCTCCTGTGACACTGGGCTCATCTCTCCATCTGGAAAAAACTGAGTGGACATGGAAGCTGGCCAGGAAACAGGTGAGCAGTTCACATTTCCAGAGCAAAGGCACAAACCAAGACAGAGGTTGGTCAAGCTTCGAGGAGATGGACAGATGGGAAACGGAGGCAGGGAAGGGTCGAGTGGGTGATAATTGTACAGGAGAAGTCAGTTCTGACCAAAGAAATCCCAAGCTAACCAACATCAAGTGCAGGATAGGGAAGGACGGCTCAAGGAGCAAGGCTAAGGTATAGAAACTGGTTGATCTGGGTGAGGATGTTGAAGGATGAGTCCAGAGAGAAGATGGCTCAACAGAGCCTATCCTGGTCAACCAGCTCTCAGGTGACCTGCCAGCTACCCAGAGGCACATGAACAGACTTCGCCAAGATCAACTGAGCCTTGCTCAGACTAGTACTGCCTGCTGACTCAGCTACACACAAACAAATAAAAAAGGTTTACTTGTTTGAAGATACTGAGTTTTCATATACCACACACACAAGTACTGTACATACACCCCAACACAAAACCAAACAAAATATGATCTTCACATTGCTACATGCCAATGAGAGTGGTTAAGATGCCCAGCAGGTCTGAATGCTAATGGGAATGCAAAATAGTACAATCACTCTGGCAAACGACTTGGCAGTTTTCATACCAAGTTCAATATACCCATGGCCACATGGCACAGAAATCTCATTCCAAAAATAAAAACTGAAGTTCACACACACAAAAAAAAAAGATACTGAATTGCATAGGATGATGGGGAAGAGGACTGTGAAGCATTTCTTCTGAATCTGACATGGCTGTTACACTCAAGAACTCAGAGCTGGGGTTTCCGCACAAGATTGAGCCTGTCAAGCCTTGTCAAGACTTGATGGGGGGAGGATATGTGAGTGACCCCCTAGTGAACTGGCAGCTAAGAATTACTGAGTGAGGGCCAGTCAGGTTCACCAGTGGTATAGCCCCTAGTAAGTTTCACATTCCACAGTAAATAACTTTCCACCCATTATTATGCAAGCAACCCTAATTTAACTCAGTGGGTTAAATTGGGTGTGAAAGTTAGATGGGGATTAATAGAAAAGAAGGTTGTTAATGATAGGGGAGGGGATAGAGATGGCAATTTGGGAAAATAAGATCAAAATATATTATATACATGTATAAAAATGTCAAAAATGGGAAAAATCAATAATTTTTTAAAATACTGAATTTTGGGCTCATTTGTTATGCAGCAATAGCTAACAGATACTGAGGGAATTCATAGACAGTAACTATTCCATTTTCTTTCTGCAGCAAGTCTCAGTGGCCTTACAGTTCTGTTTCAACTGCATACTCAGAACACAGTACTGGGGTATGACTCTTGAGACACATTTTTCACTGTGACTTTGCAAAGCTCTTGATACCTTTTACAAACTTCTTCCCCTGTTTGGGTTTCAGTTCCTTCTCTGTAAAGGAGGGATTGAATGACTTCCAAAGAGCTTTCCTGCTCTAATATTTGAATGACTCTGGCCTCTTCATTCAAACATCGGTTACCTGCTTAGCACCCACACTGTGCTGTGGCAATGGCCAGGGTTTAGGGTTGCAGACTCAGACACCAGTATGGGTCAGCCCACCAGCAGCCCAAACCCTGGGAGAGCTCATCATCTAGAAGTACACAGACAGGTGCCTTGGAGGAGACCTGATGACCAAGGAGGCCATACGGTGACAGCAGTGGGCGGGACTCATGTGCACATCTTCCCAGAAGACAGAGGTTGCACACCCAGCATCCCGAGTGCCACTGGGTACCCACACTCCTGATGGAGCTTTTGAGATAGAATGCACGTGTCCAAAATCCCCCAGGTCCCTGATTTCAGCACTCCTTCATGACTCCTCCACCTGCAGGGAGGGGAGGCAGATAGGTAGACATCGTCAGAAAGTGTCTTACCATGGAACCAGGGGGCGATGGACCTGGTGTTCCTCTCAAAACCAGCTCGGCGGGGCAGCTGCTCCTCCTTAAACCAGCGCACAATGACATCTCTGGAGAGTGGACGCAGTGGGCGCTCCCAAGTCCTGCTGGGAAGAGAGAGAAGGGTAATGGGGGTGAGGGGAGAGAGAAAGAGTGAAGGAATGGTATGGAGGAAGGAAAAGAGGCAGGAGGGAAAAAGGAAGAGGTGTGGTGGGGGAGTGGGCTGGGGAAGGAAGAGAGACCACTGGCAGGATGAGTGGCAGAGCCCACCTGTGCCTGTGGAGAGGGCTCAAGGAGCCCGGGTACTTGAAGGCACTTTGCAGATTCTAATGTAGTGGTATTTTTTCCCAAACAAAACTGTTATTGCTTGTTTTGAAGAAAGCCACACAGGTGGAAATGAAAAAGATGCTCTCTGAGAGGATGAAAGATAGATTTTCCTCTTGAGAATGGCGGGGCCATAAGGATCAGCCTGGATGAAGAAAAATCCAGAAGGAACAGAAGTAAATTCAGCCGTGTGAATGTCCCCATCCCTCCTCGACTAATGACTTCTGGCTTTTCACCCTTCTGTGGCTCCCTTTCCCCGTCCCTGGAGAGACCCCTGTCTTTAGCAGTTAACTCCACTCTTGTAGGGCAAGATATGGCTGAGAGTCCCTACCCTGAAGTATAGGCAGAGGAAATGAACAAAGCCCCCTGCTGATTGGCTATGGCCAGCAGCCAGTGAGGGGTGAGGTGAGTAGAAGCTGGTAGAGAGTCTACCTGTGATCCATTGAGCACTTAATGCTTTCTCAGAAGTAAGCCAACTGTGTTTGTGTGTGAACTGCAGGCCTTGAGAGCATTAGGTGCTGGGCCACCCAGAGCCCTGTACCATAGGAGTTACAGTAAAACAAACATGGAACAGTCAGACAGCGTGAGATTCTTAACAAGCTCAGAGCTGTTTGTTGAACGCAAATGTGGTAGAACAAGATGCACTGCAGTGGTTAACTGGTAGCTAGTAACTGGTTAACTGGTAACTAACTGGTTAACTATATGAGCATGCAGCATCTTGGCCCACCTTCTACACCTCAGCCTCTTCAGAAACCTGGCAAATCCTTATTTAAATCTTTGCTAATCACTCGACAATACTGGTGTTTAGACATACCTCCGTCACCATTGTTTTATTTTCTAAAATAAATGTTCTGTGTCTACTCTGTAGTAACTCTTTAACGGGGAGCTCAATGCTTCGTTGCAGATCCCAGAAGGAATTGTGTCACACACACATGTGCACAAACGCACTCACTGTCAAAGTACTCAGTAAAGAAATACCACTGATTCAGAGCAGATGCGGAAGAGTGAGGTGGCATGGCTCACATGACCGTCGTGGTATTAGTCTGTCTACTGTTTTCACAATGAAATGCCTGAGGCAGGCTAGCACAGTGGTCAAAGTGCTTGCTGCACAGGTGGAAACACACAAGTTCAGGTCCCCAGAGCCCACACAGAGCAGGACACAGCAGTGCGAGTATCCAGCACTGTAATCCCAGCATGCCTAGGGAGGAAAAGGAAGGAGACAGGAGAACCACCTGGCATGAGCGGGCCAGCTAGCCTGCCATTGACAACAGTGAACAGAGAGAAATCCTGCCTCAACCAAGGTGGAAGGTGAGGACCAACACCTGAAGTTTCCTCTGGAATATGGAGAGAGGGGGGGATAGGTTTATTTGGCATAGAGTTCTGAAAGAAACTCCAAGGTCAGGGGCCTCCCAAGCCCTGACTGATGAAGATGTAACCATGTGGTAGCATGGTAGGAGTGCGCAGTGGGGGAGGGGGATCATATGAAAATTTCTATAAGGTCATACACGCAGGGAACTGTTGTAAAGAGGGATTTAAATAACAATGTCCAAGCTGGAGAGATGGCTCAGCAGTTAAAGGCACTTCCTTACTTGCAAAGCCTGATGCTCAGAGTTTGATTTCACATTAAACCAGATGCATAAGGTTACACATGCATCTGGAGTGTGTTTGCAGTGGCAAGAGGCCCTGACGTGCCCATTTTCTCTCTCTCTCTCTCTCCCTCTCTCTCTCTCTTTCTCTCTGTCTCTCTCCCTCTCTCTCTGTCTGCTTGCAAATAAAAAAGAAATAACAATGTTCACTACTAGAGTTTAGACAATAATGGGAAACCATTGCAGTAGAATACTAGACAGCTATTTTTTTAAAGAGGGAGAATTAAGTTGGTTCATGTTGGCAACTGAAAAAAAAACAACATAAAAACGGGGTATAGCAGAAATTACCATACATAAAAAGCTACGAACTCTAAGTGCCTACAGGGTTGGGGGGGGGTGAATGAGGAACCCAGGGAGCGGGTCCCATTCCTCCCAGAAGGTCTCATTTGAGAATCACATATGACCAGGAAGGAAGGGAAGAGGAGAGAAGGAGGGAAGAACTGAGGTCCAGCAACTCTCTCTAGACTGCGGGGAGGGGGGGAAATCCAAGGTTACGGATAGTCTAAAACTCCTATTAAATAAGCCCACAGGTGTCACACCTGCCTCTACCTGCTCAGCAAGGATGGGGGAGGAGTCAGATGAGAGGCCAAACCTAGCAGTTGGCCAGGCAGGAACAGGTAGACGCTGGAGAGGCTCTCAGTGACCTCTTGACCTTTGGATCTGTCAATCATGAGCACCTAAGTGAACCCCCCCCCAAAAAAATAACTTGTAGGCACATATGTTTGTGAGGCCCTCCTAATGTGCACATTAATGTGCAAACATGCTATTCAAACCATGAGCAAACAAGTCCACCACAGTTAGAAAAGCTCTGTGTCTGCTTTCTCTCTGACTGAGCCATGGTCATCCCATCTGAGGCCTTTCAATACAAGTTTTTAACCTAAGGCCCAGGAGCCTTAAGAGCCTAAAATTATGCAGACCTCAGGAGGTAATATATTCACATTTTGAGAAGAGGGTACAAAACTTCCTTCAGGAATCCTTGGTCCCAAAAGATTAACTTCTAGAACTACAAAGTTGTAAAAATGTCTAAACTCCAGCCTGAGACATTATACCAACTGGGATACTGAGCTAGACTAGGAATTCAGTGTGACATGCCCCAGATGCCCAAGTCTCTTCACCACCACACCCATCAAGACCCACCTGTCAGGTACCACAAGGGTCAGTGGACCAGAGTCTGGAAGGTGGTGGTAGAGTCTCGCCTCCTGCTCGTGGTTCTGGCCAAGCTCCTGAAACATGGAGCTTAGACCTGCCACTGTGCCCTTCTGGATGGCACGGAGTGAATGGTGCCGGTACTCATCCCTGGCACATTGGGCTTTGCGGCTTCTCTCCTCATCAGCTGCCTTGATTCTGCGTACTGAAAAGGGGAAGACACACGTTGACCTTGATCCTCAGCCCAGGCTGTGAACCCTACATAGACAAGGTGACTGACTGGCTTAGAGTCCTGGGGTTCCCTGGGAGAGCCTCCCAGAACTCTGGAGACCTCAGTATTCACGGTGGAATGCAGCCTGTTTATGAAGCACTCTCGAAGACACACCCAAAGGCATTTCTTAATCCAATGAAAATTCCCCAGTGGAATGAACCAACACATTGCAGCATTACCCATCCCATCCACAGGAAGGCACAGTCACTCTTCAGTTCTTGAACTTTCCTTCTGACCTCTGCCTCCTCTGCCTCGGCCCACTTCCAGGGCAAAGCCATCCTCAGCAACAGTTCTAGCCTCTCCATCTTCTACCTGTTCCTGTCTGGCCACCTGCTAGGTTTGGCTTCTCAGCCTGTCCCAAGCCTACAGTTCTTTAAAATCACCAGTGTTCAACTGAGGAGCCAGAGCCCACTTCTTTCTAAGAGGTAGGGGAGGGACTAACCCATGCTGGACCTGAGCAGGTACTTCTCAGCCAGCTCTCTGAGCAGCCCAGTAAAGGAGGTGTGATGGTTAAGCTTATTTGTCAACTTGACCAATGTAATAACCCATAATAATCTTGGGCAGGTCTCTGAGCTTGCCTGCAGAAAGGATTAACAAAATCCTTTTGGGATTTTGGAGATGGGAGGAGTTCCCTTCTCCAGAGTGAGCCCTTTCCCCCAGTGGGTGGGCCTTCCAGAAGGAGACTAAATATAAGGAAGCTTAGGGGGGAAGGAGACGCTCTTCCTTCCTCCCCCGGCTGCTGGTGTTTGTTCGTGACTTGCACTCGCATCCTGCTCTCCTACCCTTCCTGGACATCGGAACCCAGTTTCCTCGGCCTCACATTGTGGACTAAAGAGCAGCCACTCCCCAGGGAGCCATCAAGGCCTTCTGGGCTGGATTGGGACTGCTGAGGCCTCCAGCCATGTGGACTGAACAGCTACTGGTTTCTTCACCTGTGGGCCTGCAGACTGCTATTGTTGGACTGTCGTAAGATACCCCAATAAATTCCCTTTTATTATAATCTGTTCTATCAACTCTGTTTCCTCTAGAGAACTCTGACTAATACAGGAGGGAACACCAATGACATTCAGGGGGTTGGTTTGGGGCCACAACCAAGTCACAGAGTCTGAGAAGCAGGGGTGAATACAAGCCCCCTCAGTGGTGGCCCCAACATACCCAGCACAACCATACAACCACACAAGCCAGCTTGTGCTCAATGGTATCGTTTGCTGGTCTGTCTCCATATCTCTGGGCAGCTAGATTCTCTAACTCCACATTCCCACAAGTTCACAGTTGAAAAATGTGATGATTAAATGAATATCTCAGCCTGATCTATTCTAGGATTCTCAGAAGCCGAAGCTCTGCTACTTGAACTGAGAAACTAACTGTTCTCAAGTGATACTGAAAAGATCCTTCCTCTTTTTTCTAACTTGGAGAATTTAATTTGGCTGTTTTATCAAAATTGCCACTCCTGATAGATTAATAGCCCTCTATATCTTTCATATTAGGTTAATTGAGTGCAGGATGGCTTTGCTGGATGTGAATGACAAGTTGGAGTTAGCTCATCCTTCATTCTTTAAGAAAGCTGAAAATGAGGAGCTCAAATCAGGAGACCCAAGTATCACAGCTTTTCTCTGTTTTCCCAGCAAGGTTTCCATTTGCAGTTGCTGCACAGCACACTGCTCAGCAATCAGACAGCTCTGGGGCCGCGAGATTCCCATTCTCCATTACTAGAGGAACCAACTGCAGCCCCACTCAGAGCTCTCCAAACAGGGGGCAGCTTCAGAGAGAGGCACTTCAGACCAAGGTGCCTTCAAGTCCTCTCCTTTCACCAGCATGATTCTCACTGTCTTACCGATGGGAAACTGACTTAGGGTTCTGAACACAGCTTGGCATGTTCTCTTGACACTGAAAGGAAACCATGGTCCATGTGACACTCCGTTCTGGTTTCAAAGTGAGGGTTCTCAACTAATGGCTTTGTTTTCTCCTACAAACCACTGGCAGGGCCTTGCCCATCCCAGGCTTTAAGAAGGAGCTGAAGTCCACTACGGGCTGGCTCTGGTGCTCCAGGGAAGCCCATGGAGCTGACCCTCACACTGTGAGGGTGGGCATATGGTCAAGCTATACCGAGGTCCCTTGAGGCAGTAGTCCGTCATATCTCTGCTTCCTCACTGTGACTCTATTTTCACTAGGTCTAAAGTATATAAAGCCTCTTCATCATTCTCTCCCCTACCTAACAGATTCATGGACTCAACTGTAGGAGGGTCTCACTACCCACCCACACTGATCAAGCACTTTGACTTTTCAGGTGCTTTGACCTCTGGGCTCTTTCTGATTCCAGAGGAGCTGTCCTTTCCACTCCTGGGGAACCAGTTTTTACAGGTAGGAAAGAGCTTCCTAAAACTGTGCCTTTGATATGCAAACCACCCAGGCCAAAGCCTCCCACCTCCTTTGAGGAGCTTTTTTTTTTTTTTATTTTTTTAGTTTTTCAAGGTAGGGTCTCGCTCTAGTCCAGGCTGACCTGGAATTCACTATGTAGTCTCAGGGTGGCCTTGAACTCATGGCAATCCTCTTACCTCTGCCTCTCGAGTGCTGGGATTAAAGGCGTGAGCCACCACACCCAGCTTGAGGAGCTTTTATACCTGAGCCAGCATCACCCACCTCCCCTAGTCACCCCTGACCACATGAGAGAGAACCATGCGCCTGCCTCTTGTCTTACCTTTCCTGAACCGTGATAAATGCTCCTGCCAATGTCTTCTCTCTGCTTCTCCCTCCCGACTTCCATGTGGCCCTATGTGGCATGTCACCCTCCAGTTCTCTAGGGTCTGTTAGTAAGAACTGAGCTTGGGACATGGGACGCACACTCTGCTGGACCCTGAAGCAGACATAGCTGTATTGCCAAGCCAGAGAGAAAGAAGAGAGTGGCAAGAGCTCTCTGCTCCTCCTGGAGGCCAGTCTGCTCTTCTCCTGGCTCCCTTTCTTCAGGAGAGAGCTGTGTGTGTCCATGCGTCTAAGCATGCCTGATCACAAGTCCTGGGCACCTGTGAAGACACCCCCCTTCCAATCTGCCTGCACCTCGTTTTCCCACTTGACCTCTCACAGCAGATACTCCCCACATATCCTTGTCACAGAGGCTCTCTTTACTCCTCCTCTGGAACCCACCAGGACAGTCAGCCTCCATGTGCTCCAACAGTACAAGTCACATTCTCCCTTGAAGCTTAGAATCCATCTTCTGCTCTGATTGGAAGTACATAAGGGCCATAAGTGCAAATATCTAGATTCCCCAGGGCACATTATAGAGCCAAGGGATTACTGGCAACTCAATAAATGTAGCATTTCATTCTTTAATGTAAGTGATCTCCAGAAGAGACACATAAACCCCTTAAGAGCAGGGCCTTTGCCCACTGGGTCCTCAGCAAGACCGTGAACATGGAGAGAGCCTTGTGGAGTGACGAAGAAGCTTAATGACAGCCGAGCACATATGGGGCGGGGCTAGTCTCCACGCGTGGGAGCTCTCTCTACTCACACTGCTCTTCCCACTCACGATCCTCCTTCTCGCTGGCTTGGCAATGCAGCTGGGTCTGCTTCAGGGTCCAGTAGAGTTCCTTCGCCCTTTGCTCCTCCTGGAGGCGAATCTGCTCCGCTCCTCGCTTCCTTTCTTCTTCCTCTTTCCTCTAGATGATGCACGGGGACAGAATGACATTCAAGTGACAAGTGCCTGTGGGATCCTGTGGTAGGTCAGGACTGAGCTGTCTCAGGCAACGGAGGCGAGAAGTGACCCCTCCAGCCTCAGTCATGACACAGTTGAAATGTTGGCCATTACACTTGGCAAGGTAATGAATTGAGTGGATTGATACATATGCAGCAGTTGTTGGTAGAGTGTGAGGGGGAGGGGGATGTGGAGGGTTGAACTTGGAGCTTCGTGTATGCTAGGCAAGTGCTCTTGAGACAGTTTAGGGTGACTGGGCCCCGAAGAGAAGGAATGTCCTTAATCTTATTTTTTTTACAGCCTCCACTATGCCAGAGATCCAGAAAAAAATTTTGGCTTGTTCTTCCACCCGAGCCCCTCCCTGAAGGTGCCGTGGGAGGTCTCTTGACATTGTTGGTCAGACTTAACGTCCTGAGCCAGCCTATTGCACCAGTCGGCACATTTGACCTGGCTGACCAGTCTTAAGGCTTATAAGGTCCACTGCTGTTTACCACCATTGATGACATCTCTCTCCCAGCCCAGCAATTTTGAGTTCCCTTTTATTTCTCCCGCTCCCCCCACCCTCGTGCTGAGGACATAACCAAGGCCTCAAGCACTCATCCACTGAGCTAAAAAAAATCCCCACCCCACCCCCAATTTTTAAACTAAAGCTTTGTGCAAAAATAAGAAGTCTGTGGCATACTCAGAGATGCTTTCACTTGGGAGCAAGAGGAGGTAGATACAAGTTACCTGGTCTTCCTGGATATATGAATACATGATTCACAAAACAGATTAGGTCTATGGGCCCTAATCCCTTCCTCCTGTCCACTGGCAAGCTTCAAGAGGAGCTGGTGTGGGAGTAAGGGGTCTTCTCTCCATTTTCAAGAAACCAATGTATATGCTAAAAACGCATTATGAATGTACAAAGGCTTCTATGAAAAATGGTCCTCTGAATCCCTTCCTCCAACCCAATGCATTCCCACCATCCCTGCTGTTGCATCCCTCTGTGATGCACCTATATGGTTGATCAATTGTTGCTT
Organism: Zapus hudsonius; assembly: GCA_004024765.1. NCBI lineage: Eukaryota > Metazoa > Chordata > Mammalia > Rodentia > Dipodidae > Zapus > Zapus hudsonius. Next base: position 21,298 of record PVHP010002270.1, on the reverse strand, counting down.
AATCTTGATTTAATGGCTAGACATCTGACTCAGGCTTTGGGGGGGGGGGTCTCACATGAGTTCTTAGCCCTTCTGTTTCCCACAGGGGTGAACACCCAAACTTCTTTCCTCATCTTCACAGTAACTGAATCACAATTTGTGGTTGGACCAATAACCCACATCAACATAATCAACTGCAAAACCAAATAGGGTGCTATTTTCATCAACTACAAAAGGTATGTTTAAAACTTTTTCAACTTGTCAATCACACCAGATAGAACCCTCTCACTTGGGACTATGAAAGAAAGAGCACCAAAACTGAGATGTGGATGGCACTGTGACCCAGTCATGAGTCAAGAGCCCCATCCAGGAAATAATTGCCACAGTGAAGGACTTCTGCCTCTCTCCCCAGATTCCAGCTCAAGAACAGTTTCTCCAGCCCACAACACACAGCCCTTTTCAAATGAACCCTGAAGAACCCACTTTCTGACCCTGCATCTGACAACTCTGTGCTTTGGACAGACCTGTGTCTGCGGTGTGTACAACTATTTATGTTAGTTCCCTGCTGGGCTAGTTTGAATGTGATAGTTTAAATGTATGGCCCCATAGACTCGGGTGTTTTATTAAAATTGAACTTGCAGCTTCAGCTCCTACCAGGCTAGAGGGGGGCGTGTCACTGAGGGTGGCTCTTGAAGTCCAGCCCTACTAGGTGTGTTCTGAGCAGTTTTAGCTCTGGCGGTATTTGCTGGCGTTGGTGTCTGCTTGCTGCAGTGGTTTCCTGCTGCTTGGATCTGTGGAAGCAAGCAGCTTCTTCTGCCATTGATGGAGTCTCCCCTGGATTCTGTAAGCCTGAAATAAACCCCTTCCTGCCATAAACTGCTTCTGGTTGGATGTTTGTCCAGCAAAGCAAAGCTGACTTGAATACCTACTAAGGCTTTTCCTTTCATCCGTCCTCCTCTCTGCCCACCTCTTCTGTTTGAAGCCTGTGGTCCCTTGGGCCTTTTCATAGCCATTCTCCACTATATACTCCCTACTGTTGAAGAAGTTAATATTAGTAATTAAGAGCGGATTAAAAGAACATGTGATTGCCAGTGGTCATTATCTATCACATGAAATTGGTAATAGTTGGTTAATTAAAGCTAATGAAATTGATGTCACTGATGAATTTATTATTATTCAATAAATTATGATATTGTGGAAAGACACAAACATGTCCCCTGTGTTTTTGACACAGCTTGCTCATAATAATGAGGTTGATCAAATGCCCCATGAAACTCCCAGATTCATGTTTATGGTGTCAGCCAGCCTGGGGTCCAATGACTGGGCCCAGGTTCCAAGACTGTGATCTGAAAGACACACTCTGATGTCCAACATAATATTTTTATCACTAGATCACATGAGATTCCATTACTAGGATAGAGATAACAGGCTGATTTTAAGTGCCTATAATTATTAATATGTACAAAGACCCTGCCAAAAATTATTTGTCTTCCCTGTAAACTTCAGGGGCCACCCTAGCTCTTAGTCCCACTGTTCCAAGGGTCAGATCTTTGTTTAATTGCTCTCTTTCCTACATGCCTCTCTCTTGCTCTCTCCCTTCTGCCTGGGACCCAAATCTTTCCCTTATGACACCCGATCTCTTGGCCTGAGAGGATGGATGTAGTCTAATGGCCCAGCCCTCCACAGAGAACCTGCAGCCAGCCCCGTGTTCTAGGCTCCCCCCTTTTCAGTATCTGATGCCATCAGGTCCTGGACCTAAGGAGCTCTGGACTGAGCAGTCTCATTGCCCACCCCTTCTTCCTACACCCCTCCAAATTCCTCACCACCCTGCCTCTGTCTCCCAGTTTCTGGACATTTCTGTATGTTTTCTCATCTCTTCTCTCCACTCATTTTCTCTACCTTATGGGAGATTATGATTTTTCTGGCCTTAGGTACTATTTTAAAGAACAAAAAAGAAACATCACTATAAATTCTCAAACCCACATTTTAAAAGTAGCAGTTTGTTTGCTGCTTCTGAAATGGTTTAGATTAAAGACTTTCCCAATTCAATGATTAATTACTATTTCTAAAAATAAAAATGAGAGAAAAGTCCAACTTACTAATGACTCATTCTTTAAAGGTTGGTTATTAAGAGCTAAGGAAGTTAGTGGCTTCCTGAAGTTATTGCTCACTGAGCCTCCTACAGGCATGGGAGAGATCACAGCATACAGGACAGATAATTCCTGCTCATTCAGAGCTTGCCTTCCGGCAGTGAGAGAAACACTAAACAAGTAAGTGAAAAATCAAGAAGTTTCACAAAATAATGAGCAGTGTATGTGACAGGATGGAGAGATGTGCCACAGGCTCTGTGACCTGTCAAAAGGGTCAGCATGTAGGCTGATGAGACCTGAATAAAAAGTTGCCCAAGGGAATAAGATAAGGAAGAAATTTCTAGGGAACAGGAACTGCAGGTTAAAAGACACATGTGTTACAAAACATATTGGCCTGATTGAGCACACAGTCACTTGTTGTGGCTGGAAATTTTTCAAAAAGCTAAAATTCATGAGGGAGGGGTCCATGATACCCCACACCTCCCAGAATAAATAGTGAGTGCTGATGATTGCCAGGAAATGGGAAGTCGTGTCCTTTAGTGGTGGGTTTACTGGTGGGTTTCCCATTCTCCTGTGAATAACCTCCCACCAGTGATTATACAAGTGACCCTAATTTAAATCAGTAGGTCAAACACAAAAATAAGGCATGGGAGTAGGGTGGGAATCTGATGGGAAGAAGAAGGGTTTTAGCTAAAGGGGAAAGAGGAAGAGAGAGAGCAAGTGGGAGAGGGGTTAAATGCATGTATACATGTATGAAGTTGTCCCAAAAAACCTTCAAGTCACACTTCTATGTTGGTTGTGACTGAGATGCCCTCAGAGAGCCAGGAGGCTTCTGGTGAAGAAGCTGCTGAACCTGGGGCTGAAGGGCACTCAGACTATGGTCTTCACCAAGGAGTTATCTGCATATGGATGGTGTTTCTCAGCCATGTGACTCAGTAGTGTGACTGAGAAAAAGAGGGTGGACTAAGACGATAATCAAGTTATCTTCGGTCCCTCCATCATGTAGAACTTGAAAGAGAGTTAGAAACAGAAAAGGGGGCTGAGAGGGAAGGATGAGGTGAAGATAAAAATCCAGAAGGGAGAGAGGCCTGCTTGACCTCCAAGAGGACTAAGCCGTTAAGGCAAAGGGAGGTAAAGGCTGCTGAGATATCACAATGATGAGGAAGCCACCAGAGATGGCTGGGTGTGATCACAGGAGCAGCCTGGTGGGGTGGAGGGGCTGCTGTCCAGGCACCACGGGGAAGAAGTAGAGGTGACCACAGACAGCCCATTAGGAACATTCATTCCCTGTGAAAGGAACCAAGATGGACAGCTCCACATGCAGCAGTGGAATATGAGGGTTAAGGTTGACATGGGATCACTTCTTCACCTTTTGGCTAAGCTCCAGGGAAGACAGACATGGGAAGGGAAGGTTGTGTGGTTGGCTTTATGGGGGGGAATTGTAGGGCAGTCATTGATGCAAAATTGGAATCCATGTCTCTAACTCCAATGCAGTGAACTTTACCTGAAATCTCTATTTCACCTTCCTCAGTATCTCAGAGGCATGGAAATCACTCCTCACACTGACCCAGCCCTTCACAGTTGGCACAGTGGGTTCCTCATTCCTCTCCCAGAGCTCCCCATCTCTGACAATGATCACCAGGTATGATGGTTAAATTCTGTTGTCAACTTGAACTGTTTTGGAATCCACAGGCATTCTTCTTGGGTGGGTCTCTGAGGTTGCTCCCAGGAAGGATTAACTGAAGGAGGAAGTCCTTCCTCCATAGTGAGCCCTTCCTCGAGAGGTGGGTGGCCCTACTGGAAGGGGACCACCTTACATCCTTACTTGATGTAAGGAAGCTCTGGGAGAAGGGAATCTCTCCCTTCCTCCCACCTGGCTGCTGGTGCCAGTGCTGCTAGTGAGCGTCATCACTTGCACATGCATCTGTCCTTTGTTGGCATTGGAAAGAAGCTTCCTCAGTCTTCCAGCCTGGACTGAAGACAAAAAGCTCCCAAGGAAGCCTTTAGGCCTTCAGTGCTGGATTGGGACTCCTGAGGCATCCAGCCACGTGGACTGAGCAGCTACCAGTTCCTTGACTCTCAGGCCTGCAGACTGCTATTGTGGGACTGCCGTGAGTTAATCCAATAAATCTCCTTTTACTACAATTCATTCTATCAGTTCTGTTCCTCTAGAGAACTCTGACTAACACACCAGCCAAGGCAACTTGCATCCAGGTACTTCAGATCCATCACCCACCCACAGGAATCTCTTAGGTAGATAGTTGACACATGTCACATCCAGCGGTCTCAAACCCTGCCTCTACTCCACTGAACAGACTCAGAATGTGTTCATTTGCTAGAACAAAACACTATAGGCTATGTAGCCCAAACAAAAATGTGTTTCTTCAGTTCTGGAGTTGCAAGTACACAGGATAAGGCCTACAAATTGCCACCTTCCCAATGTGTCTCCTCTGTGTCCAACTCCTTCTTAGAAAGATATGAATTATACTCTATTAGGGCTCAACCTGCCTTAAAGATTTCAGCTTACATAAAATTACCTCTGCAAAGACCCTGTCTCCAAACATGGTTATGTTCTGAAGTGTTGGGAGTTAAAACTTCAATACATGGATTGGGGGAGGGGAGGTATGTGATTCAACCATAACAAGAAGACTACACCCTAGAGAAGGGTCAGGACTGATGTGCCACAGATAAGTGGCACTGCCCTACCTCAAATGACAATGTGGAGCTCCTACTCTGTCCAGATGTGGCTAGCAGGAAGCAGAAAGTTACTGCTCAACTGGTTCTCTGCAGCCTGGAACACTACCCAGGGAGCAACCTCTCTCAAAGGAGAATGACTGGTCATTTAGAGGTGACAAAGGCAAGCTCTTCACAAGGATAGGGACAACTAAAGAAAACATTTTATAACTACAAATACATAGAATTGTGTCTTTCTCTCCAAGGACTTGCTAAAATGACTCAGCTCTCACAGCTGAAATTGCCTAACAATTGTTGTTGTTATTCCAACTATCCAGGATCACTGGGCCATGTGAGATCACTGAAGAAAAGTTCACATTATTAGGTTTAGCAGCCAAAGGTCAACCCAGCCAAGAGGCAGATAGGCCAACATTCACGTTCGACCCAGGAAGGTAGCAGCCGAGTTCTGGCTGCCCAAAAGCCCTCTGAGATGTCCGGCTTATTCAATCCCCCGTCTCCTGATAACTCATCAGTAACAGCACACCACTGAGGCCAGGTCTGTCTAACCCCAGTGGAAAATGTCATCGAGACGAATGCTTTTTCTGGAAGGCAGCCTCTCATCTGTTGTTATTCTGGCTCTGACAACACCTCTGTTTCGTGAGATGCTACATTTCAAAAGGGCAGGGTTGGAACTGTGCCATCCACTCCTCCATTGCCAGCCCACAGTGCAGGGCTTGGCAGACAGTAGGTGCTCCATAAATGCCAAGCAGAGCGATGAATTAATAAACGGTGAAGAGAGACAGGACTTGTGGTGATTCTCGAGAGGGAAAGGGTGAGCCTGATAACACTGCCATGCTCGTGTCTACAGCTTTCAAGAGGAAAATTGAGAAATGAAAATGACTACTCAGAGTCTTCTACTCACATAATGACTACTTAGTCTTTTTTGTGCATGTGCATGTGTGTGATATACGTGTGTGTGGATGTGAAATACATGAGTGTGTGGATGTGAATCATGTGTATGCATGTGTTTGTGATATACATGAGTGTGTGGATGAGTGTGGATTTGAGTGCACGTGTGTGCATGTGTGCTATATACTTGAGTGTGTGGATGTGAGTGGTTGGGAGTGCACATGTTGCATGTGTTTGTGATATACGTGAATGTGTGGGTGTATGTGGATGTGAGTGAGTGTGTGTGCATGTGCGTGTGTGTGATACTGTCCTTCTACCTCTGCCTCCCCAGTGCTGAGATTAAAGGCTTGTGCCACCTTGCCTGGAACATTGCTTTTTGAAAGAGGGTCTCTCTCACAGAACCCAGAGTTCACTGATTGGGCTAGACAGCCTAGAGAAACACCAGCCTCTGTCTCCCAGCTTTGGGATACAGGCACAGGCCAATAATGCCTGGTATTTTATGTGAGTGGTGGGAATCCAAACTCGGGTCTCCCTAAGTATATGCTGAGCATTTTACCCCTGATCCATCTCCTGGGTACCCCATGTATAATCTCATTAGGAACAAAACAGCAATGGTTTCTGCCATGGGAGAGGATGTCAGCTGGGACCACCACGAACTTCAACCTAAAAGGAGAAAAAAGCAAAAGGCAGTGGCCTCAGATGGAAAATAGAGAGATTTGATGATCAAGAAAACTAGGAGTGAAGAGTGAGGACGGGCCTTGGCAGAGGAGAAGAGAGGTCAGAGAACCTGAGGGAGAGAGCAGGGTTCTCACAACTCTACTGTGTGATCTCGAACAGGAGAAGCACCCAGAAACAATCTTATGAGAAAGAGGGTGTACAGGATGCAAATTTTATCTGGTTCCAGTATCGTCTTTATTTCTAAAGAAATTATTATGTATGTGTGTATGGGCATCAGGGCCTCTTGCCACTGCAAATGACCATTAGACACTTGCACCACTTTTTGCATCTGGCTTAAATGAACCTGGACTGGCAGGCTTTGCAGGCAACAGTCTTTAACCGCTGAGTTATCTTCCCAGGCCCCAAGAAGATCTATGCACAGAAATTGCATTCAAATGGCACCAGCTGCAACAGAATAATTTACATTCCATTTATTATTCTTATTTCTTTTCTGTTGTGCTAGGGATGGAACCCAGGGCCTGGTACGTCAAGCAAGTGTTCTTGCTGAACTATAGCCCCAGCCAGACTGATTTTCAGACAGATTTCCAACTTTCACTATGGTTTGTATTGAACATCCATCATCAACTCTATACAAAGATTCTGGATTTTTTTTTCCATATTCTGAAATAAACTTTCAGTATTATCTTGTCTGTAACCTGGAGGATTTGTAGAAATGCCAACATCCTTGAGGGATGCCACATAAATGAACTTCACCTCCCCGTGTCCACCACCAGGCTTCTCAGCAAGGTCCCCCCACCCACCCAGGCTCCAGCCTCCATCACCTCCTCTGTGTGGCTAAAAACTCCACACAGCCGACCAGGCATAGTCCCTTCTCTCCCTGTCTGAAATCACACCCAGCCACAAGCCTGAAACCCCCACGTGGACAACGCAAGCACGTTCTCTTCCCTCCCAGGGTGTGCCATCACACACTCAGCCCTTCCTCAGCCTGGGAGCGGAATAGGCCTCTGCCATTTGCTTTCCTTCATCCTGACTCCTACCAAACACTGACTCTGCCCTGACTTCACATTCTCACTTTGCAAACATCTCCTACCCAGAGGCCAGGAAGATGGCTCACAGGTTAAAGGGACTTACTTACAAAGCCTGCCAACCCCAGGTTCAGTTTCCTAGCATGCATATAAAGCCAGATGGAAAAAAAATGGCATTCATTTGCAGTGTCAAGAGACCCTGATATAAATGCACATAGACATGTGTGCAAATAAATAAAATGTATCAATTTCCTAACGGGCAGTCCTTCCTAAAGACTTGTAACTTGAATAATACCATCATCACCATCCTAAGAACTTGCCTTGTTTACAAAGGACAAGCCAAATTCTTAATATAGCAATTAGGGACTCCACTACCTACCTGTTTCCCCACCATAGTCTTCTGATCTCTATCTTGGGCAGACCATTCTTCATTCCACATGCCCCCTCCACTTCCTGAGGGCCTGGCCAGGTGGCCTTAGCGACCCTAATGTGAGACCTGGCACAGATCTATCACCCCTTCCATCAAGGAGAGCATCGACCAGGGAATCTCTACCAGTAATAGGATCCCTCTGTTCTCTTTTATAGACTGGGCCCAGCACCCAGTCCACCTCACTTCCCTCCCAGGATCTGGTCTCAGCCCCTCATGAAAAAGAAGGACACCAAAATTGAGCAGAAGATACTGCTGCTTGTTTCCTACCACCAGCAGACTTAAATAGCCAGACCAAAAAAAAAAAAACTCAGCAATTTAAATCTCTCTTTACTGTGGAATGGACATACTGCTATAGAGTTATTCTTTTTTTTCCAATATTTTATTTATTCATTTTCAAGCAGAGAGAGAGAGAGAGAGAGAGAGAGAGAGAGCACCAGGACCACCACCTTGTGGTTCTGGCTTATGTGGGTACTGGGGAATTGAACCAGGGGCCTTAGACACTGGAGACAAGTGCCTTAACCGCTGAGCCATCTCACCAGCCCTAGAATTATTCTTAATTGCAATAGGTGTGATAATGATTACTGCAGCTCTGCAGAACAATGCCCTTTTTTATAGGAGATGCAAGCTGATGGCCTTACAGTGTGATCAGCTGTTGGGAAAGCGAAGTCTTCAGGACAAATCTGGCCCCGTCTATTTTTAAGAAACAGGAATGTATGTTTGTTTACATATTGTCTATATCTGCTATTGGCTACAGTGGCCAAGCTGAAGAATAACATGGCAGAGTGAGAGAGACAATATGTGGCCCACAATCCACCTGGCCCTTTATGGAAAAGTACTGTGTTAATGTATGGGTTCATGTCATGACCTATGCAACCCTATTTCAAATTGTTCAGCAAAACAATGACCCCCCCCAAAAAAAATGATACATGAGGGGTTTGTGGGAGATGGCTCAGTGCTTAAAGGCACTTGCTTTCAAAGCCTGCTAGCTTGGAGTCAATTCCCCAGCCACCCATGTAAAGCCAGACAGGCATTTTTTTTGCAGTGGCGAGAAGAGACCCTGACATGCCCACACACACCTATACATGCAAGGAGGAGGATATACAACTGATCAGGGACGGGGAGGGGGGGATTGGGGAATTCGGGATAACAACGCATGGTTTGCCCACTAAATAATGTAACTCATTATGGACAATAAATATATATTTTAAAAAAAAAAGATACACGTATGTTATATGTATTTGTGTGTGTATATATATATGTGTGTGTGTATGTGTGTGTATGCACTTAGGTATGCCTTTACAGAGAGTAAATATGCATATATGTGTATATGTATGTATACAGATATATGTGAAGAGGAATACACATATATTTGTAGATATGTATTTGTGTATGAAATAAAGTAAAAAATTGGAAAAATATTAATAATTGATCGATTACGTAGAGAATATTTAAGCATTCAAATTTTCAACTTTTCTGCTTCATTTTAAAACTCAAGAGAGCTGGGTGTGGTGGCACGCGCCTTTAATCCCAGCACTTGGGAGGCAGAGGTAGGAGGATCTCCATGAGTTTGAGGCCAGCCTGAGACTACATAGTGAATTCCAGGTCAGCCTGGACTAGAGTAAGACCTGACCTTGAAAAACAAACACACAAACAGAAAAACACTCAAGAGAATCTCTTCCCAAAAATTATAATTCACAACAAAGTTAAATAGAGAAATCAGGGGCTGGAGAGATGGCTCAGCGGTTAAAGCATTTGCCTCCAGTGGCTAAGGCCCCGGGTTCAATTCCCCAGGACCCACATATGCCAGACCCACAAGGTGGTGACCCTGCTGTGCTCTCTCTCTTTCTCAATCTCTCTCTCTCTCTGCTTGAAAATGAATAAATAAAATTTAAAGAAATCAGCAACAGTATAATCTTATATAACCAGCAATTGCAATAGATGTTAAAATGCCAGGGGAATTGGGCATGATGACACATTTGTAAACCCAGTAGTTGGGAGGCAGAGGCAAGCAAATTGTTATAAGATCAAGGCCAGTCTGGGCTACACAGCAAGACTACTAAATAAAAAATAAAGTAAAAAAACTCGAGAACAAACACATTCACAATAGCAAAAAGTATTAGGCCTAATGTTTAACTAAAAAGAAAACACACCCGTGGTGGGGGAGAATATCCAGAGGCATGATGCCCCTGAGTAACAAACTAGGGCCAGGAGAACTGGGCTGAATACTAGGCTACCCATGATTCCCTGCCCCAAGGACTGATCCAGACGGCCCACGGAGGAGGATATCCAGCTGATTGGGGATGGGGAAGAGGGGCATTGGGGAACTGGAGATAACAACTCATTGTTTGCCCACTAAATAATGTAACTCATTATGGACAATAAATTTTTTTTAAAAAAAGAAAACATGGAATATTCAAAGAAAATGAGTTTCCCATGGTCCAAAAATGAAAGCACACAGATAGATATGTTACTCAGAATGCTTGGAGTTAATCAGTATTTTTCACAAGTGTTTAATAAAAATTTAACAAAGGTAAAAATAAGCTTTGGGGTCTGAAGCGATGGTTCATCAGTTAAGGCACTTGCCTGCAGAGCCTAACAACCCAAGTTCAATTCCCCAGTACTCATGTAGAACCAGATGCACAACACGGCATATCCATCTAGAGTCTGTTTGCAACAGCTAGAGGCCCTGGTATGCCCATTCTCTCTGTCTGTCTGTCTCTCTCTGCTTGCAAATAAATAAATAAATAATCAGCTTTGGAAGAATTTTCAGTGATGTGACACTGTAAACAGATCCATTTTCACAAACACAATTCTCAGTAACGTCGACCCAATCCTAGTGAAATGCACTATGGGTTTTGATTAAGGGAGGGGAGTAATGATAAAATAATTCAGAATTTCCTCTAGTGGAAAAGAATGGTGAGATTATTAGCTAAAGACATTTGAAAATGAAGAAAAATGATATGGTTCTTACCTTAGTAGATGTTAAAAGTTATTTTAAAAGCACAATAATTAAACAATTAAGTCTGTCTCAGTAATAATAAATTAGAGAATAAAAATGAAGAGATCTAGGAGTAAATAAAACGCAAAAAAAATTCCAATCAAGGCAGCAAGACTAATGGAAAGGGAGAGGATAAATTATACTATAAATAATCTTAGAATAATTGGCTAACCATTTTGGAAAAATAAGTTAGAGCCTTAAATTGTGCAGCTCTTCAAGGTGAAGGAAAATCAAATGCAGAGAAACAAAATCATAAAAGATTTACAAACAAATTTAGGTTGGTATTTTTAAGGCTTGTGGTGACAGAAATCCTTCTGTGTATAACACAGGATAAATAAAAAGATTGATAAAATATTTTAAGCTTCTATACATTCAGAGACACAATAACCCAAACTCAGGGTAAAAAACAATAATGTTAAGAAAAATATTTGCAACATGAATGACTTTGAGAAACCAACATTCTCGCTGTCTAATCATTGTGGAAGAATATAGAGGTTTTAAACGGGCAAATGCTATGGATGTGATTTCAGCAGTGCAGAACTCCTCCCAAAGCCCTCCATGGAGCGACTAGACCAAGCTTCAGCCCATCAGAAAGCCTGTCTGAGCAAGGGTAATGCTGCCGAAACCTGCACCATGTGGTCCGGCCAGCAGCTGATGAGGCAGATGCCCCTGGCCACCCTTTCTCAGAGCATTTCCTAGACAGAGCTTCCAGTGGGAAACATTCTTTGTTCAATGCAAAGCATCTCTCTGCAAGCTGTTCCTTGGAGTGGGAACCATCCATGGGGAGAGATCTATCTCCCACCCTTGGTGGGAGGGCAGAACCTCAATTTTAGTAATTGCTGGCCAGCAGACATATTACCTAATCTCAGGATAGCTGAACTTCTCCAAATCTGCTGAGAGCCACTCTCCCCTGATCTGCCCACATGGCCCATTCAAACACCCAAGCCACCTACCTCTGCTCACACGCCAAGGAAGCCGGCTCTCTCCCCCAGCAGGCAGGAGTTACTGAAGAAATAGGTTTGGAATTTTGGAAGATGATGCCCAGGGCCTCGTGTATCCTACATCCCCAATTCTCAAGCTATTCTTAAACGTCAACCAATATCTAGCTGGTGTTGACAATACAATTTAAGTAATAATTCAATGTTGGCGTTTAGCATGATCATTGTTTTTTCTGCATATATATACATATATATATATTTACTTCTATTCTTTATCAAATAAAATTTCTGCTTTTATAGCAAGAAAGAGAGAAAGAAAGATTGAGAGAGGGGGGAGATGGAGGAAGAGAGGGAGGGAAGAAGAAAAGAAGGGAGAAAGGGAGAGGAGGGGAGGAAGGAAGGGAAAAAAAGGAAAGTGTTTTCAGGTTACTTAAACCCCCTACCCAGCAAGCGGCAGACCTCCTTCACTAATTCTAAAGTCTCCCAGAATAAGTAGATAACCAAGTTACCAAATAGTCTCTATCCTGGGCCCCAAATGTACATATTTCCTCATAAAAATTCAAGTAGTATTCTTTTTTAAAATTTACTGATTGATTTTATACACGTTAATAATGTATTTTTGATCATTATCTTCTTTTTTGTCCCCATCCCCTCCCACTGAACCCCTTCTTCTTCCCGACTGAGTTTAATTAAGGTCACTTACATGAACATGGGTGAAAAGTTATTTACCAAAACAACTTATCAGTGGCTATACTACTGAAGAAAATGTCTTCCCCTCCCCTAACAACCATTAATGCTAATAACTGCTCAGGGAGGGATTGGGGCCTCCTGCCCCTCTTCACCACTCATGATGGACTGTTGATGGTCCAGTCATGGGCCTGCCTTGTGCAGGTAACCATAGCTGCTGTGACTTTGTGAGATCTCTGGGGACCCCGGGGGCCACATTGTAAGTAGGAGTTGGAGCAGGAACCCAGGCTTATGTGAACAGAGGTTCAGTCTTCCAGGCCTCATTTTGGGACTCTTGGTTTGGGTACATAGGGCCTGAGTTCTGCTTCTATACCACTGTCCCCAACCACTGTGACATGTGGCCTTGGAAATTCTTTTTCCCGGTCTGACCCTCACTTCCACATCTACACAACAGAAAGTGAATGGGCCTTGTTGGTGTATCATGGTCCTTCCTGCACGTGAGGTTTCTGTTCTCATAAAGCACCCAGTACCAAGGACAGGTGCCAACCAGACATCAGTCCCACTGACCTTGGGGATGAGAGCAGGTGCCCCACGCGGGAGTCCCATGGCCCCGCCTACCTTGAATTCCTCATGGATGCGTTCCTCTAGGATTTTGGCAGCTTTTCGGTCCTCCATCTCCACTTTCCACTTTTCTGCCAGGATCCGGGCTTTCTCATTGGCCAGGGCATCCCGGAACTTCTTGGTGATCTCTGCCTCCTTCTGTCTCCTTCCAAGAGAACACAAACAGGGCTTCGCTCAAGTAAACGACGGAAGGACCATGCCACAGTACAACTTTGAGTAAAAAAAAAAATTCTGGTGCTTGGAACAGCAAATGCATCAACTCAATGTTGGCAAGGTGGGGAGAAAAAGACACTCACCCATCTGGGAGGGTGAAGAGAGTCACCCTAGGAGCCAGGAAAACAAAACGTAAGAATCCTATTCTTCAGTTAATTACACAAAGATGTATATAGATATAGATTAGATATAGATATATACATGTACCATATGTACATATCTGTGTGTGTGTTCTTCAAAGAAGTTTTATTAGTTTTTTGTTTGTTTTTTGAGGTAGGGTCTTGCTCTAGCCCAGGCTGACCAGGAATTCACCATGTAGTCTCAGGGTGGCCTCCAGCAATCCTCCTACCTCTGCCTCCCAACTGCTGGGGTTAAAAAAGGCATGCACCACGACACCAGGCCAACGAAGTTTTTTTGTTTTGTTTGTTTGTTTGTTTATTTTTCGAGGTAGGGTCTCACTCTAGCTCAGGCTGACCTAGAATTCACTGTGTAGTCTCAGGCTGGTCTCAAACTCATGGCAATCCACCTACCTCTGCCTCCCGAGTGCTGGGATTAAAGGCGTGTGCCACACCTGGCCCAAAGAAGTTTTTTAACAAGAAATGATCACACAACTCAAATGCCTATCAAAAGGACCAAGAGGTTGTACATCCTGTGTTACAAAAAATACCCTTATGGATTTGAACTGATCAATTTATCTAGGCATGAATAAAACAGTTTGTAAAGCATGTGTTGCCTAAATGCTCTTCATGGTTAACTTGGGGTGGTCTTTTTAAAATTAACTCTTTTTAGGTTTCAGTATTGCTTACATGTTTTTTACAACTTTCCAAGTGACCCACTTTCATTCAGAATTGAAAGAAGAGGAGTTGGAGGCAACTTCCCATGGAATTCCAAGTTTGGTGAAAAATATTAAAAAGAGTCTGCATCCAAACCTCACGGTGGACTGAGCTGTCCATTAGGATAACATGGAGACTGTGCTGTACATAGTGGCCAGGTGAACCCACACCTCATGCATACAGGAAGGGTTGTTAGACCCCACCACTGGTGAGAAAAACGAAGGCCCTAGGTTGGTGGAAACAGGACTTGAACCCACAGCTTTACCTAATGAAAATCTCTGATGAAGTTTTTTGGTGTGATGTGTGTGTGTGTGTGTGTGTGTGTGTGTGTGTGTGTGATGTTGCACGGACATGTGCAGAGGACATCAGGTATTCTATCACACTTCTACCTTATTTCCTTCAGCCAGGTGAACTCACTGGACTTGGAGCCCATAATGGTTTGTGGTTAAACAGGCTGACCAGCAAACCCCAGCTATCCTCCTGTCTTTCCCCCTTCATTGCTGAGGCTCAGGCAGACACAACCGTATCTCTACATGGGCACTGGGGATCAAAGCTGGGTGCTCCTGCTTGCCCAAGTTCTCTCCCCACTGAGCCATCATCTCCCCAGTCCTCAAGACTCTCATGCTTTGTTCATGCAATCATAGCAGAGTTCAAAACAGCTAGCCATGACTGGCACCTCCTCCCTCCCACCCCTGGGCCCCAAGCTCAGCCCACCTCCCAGCACCCTCCCAGCCAGCACCCCTCACCAGAGCTCCTCAGCCTCCCTTTGAGCTTGTAGCCGCGCTCTCTTCGCAATCAGCTCCTCGGAGATCTCGTCATAGGGCTTGTCACCAGGGCCTTCACCCATGACCCAGACCCAGACCTCGCCATCTGCCCCCAGCAGCCACTGGATGTGCTTATCGCTTGCTGCCTCGCAGGGGAAGGAGGACAGAGAAGGAAAGGCATGTCAGTTCCAAGGAGCAAGCTAGGCTAGCGCATGTCCCACAACCACTCACCAGAGTGCAGGCCAGCACAGTCCTCCCCACCTTCTCCCTCCAGGGAGTGACAGAGCAGCCCAGCAGCCTGCGGGAGCAGGCACCCAAGCTGCACTTGGCATCTGAGGGAGCTCCCATGGAGTCCTCATCAGAGGCGACATCAAGGAATGCCCTCAGAGGGATTTCAGATGGTGCTCCTGGGTTGAAACAGTAGCTGATAAGCATTTTCCCTTTCCTTATTATTTCTTTCTTGGTTGGTTGGTTAGTTGTTTGGTTGGTTGGCTGGCTGGTTGGTTGGTTGGTTGGTTGGTTGGTTGGTTGGTTGGTTGGTTGGTTGGTTTGGTTGGTTGTTTGGTTGTTTGGTTGGTTGGTTGACTGGCTGGTTAGTTGGTTGGTTGGCTTGTTGGTTAGTTGGTTGGTTGGTTGGCTGGCTGGCTGGCTGGTTAGTTGGTTGTTTGGTTGGTTGTTTGGTTGGTTGGTTGGCTGGTTGGTTGATTGGTTGGTTGGTTGGTTGGCTTGTTGGTTGGTTGGTGGTTGGTTGGTTGACTGGCTGGTTGGTTGGTTGTTTGGTTGTTTAGTTGGCTGGTTGGTTGGTTGGTTGGGTAGCTGTTATGTGTGTTAGTGGCCACGTTTGGCCTGGTGAAAGGGGAAAAGTAAGTTCAAGAAGGATTTGAGGGCTTTTCAAACAGAAATGAAAGAAAATAGAAAGAATACAAAAATTCTAGGACTTCAGGAGATTGGAGGGAAAATCTCATCCTTTAGATTTCAGATGGTAAAAGATGAGGTGGGCATGTTGGCACATGCCTGTAATCCCACCAGTTGGAAGGCTGAGGCAGGAGGATGGTGAGTTCCAGGCCATCCTGGGCTATATTGAAAGGGAGAAAAGTAGCATTAGGAAGAGACAGTTAGAGAGGAAGGCCCATAGGAGATAGTAATCTGAATTCCTGTCTGCAGTGGAGCATAAACAAACACAGCTCTTAGCCCTGCTGTCTCCAGCCGATGCCTGGACCTGGGATTGCTCAGGTGCATGTGTTCAAGCCCAGCCTCTTCCCAATGCTACACCCAGGTGTGCTGGATTCTTCTGGATTCATCCCCAGACTCAAAATAACAGGCCTGGCTGCTTGCATTTCTGGCTTTTGGGTTGTTCCTCCCTCAGCATCTGAGGTTTTCACCACTGGTGAGGTTTTGTCCTCCCCACCCTGGCAGCAGCCAAGGAAAGGTGGGAAAGCAGATTTCTGTTTCCCCTAGGCCCATGGACTTAACATGTACCCCTCCCTAGGCTCATGAACCCTTCCCCTAGGCCCATGAACCTCACATGGACCCTTCCCCTAGGCCCATGGATTTTCCCATGGGTCCTTAGACCACGTGGGTACATCTATTCCCCCTTCCTTGGTCCACACACTCTCCCTCCCCACTCCTGGCTTCTGAATAAATATTAATAGTGTAATCATTATCCTCAGTCTCATTTTATTTTAATTCTTTAAATAAAACAGACAAGAGCTCGGGTTTGGGGGTTGTGTTTGAACATCCCAAAAATAACACCCATCTCAATATAAGAACTTGTCTCAAAAACAATCAGGCAAGAAATTAATTTTTAACATTTTATTTATTTGCAAGGAGAGAAAGAGAAAGAATAGGTGCACCAGGGCCTCCAGCCACTGCAAATACATTCCAGATGTATGCACCACTTTGTGCATCTGGCTTTATGTGGGTACTGGGGAATTGAACTGGGGTCTTTAGGCTTCGCAGGCAAGCACCTTAACCTATGAGCCATCTCTCCAGCCCCCCTATTGCTTTCTCTCATACATATTTCCATTGCATGAAGAATCCCACGCAGGCCACTGCTCCTCAGAGGCACCAGGCTATCGCAAGCATATTAAAAGTGAGATTTCTCACAGTTTCACAGCAGCCTCAAAGGAGACTGTCCTTTTGGTGAAAAGCAGAATTGTGATGTAAGGAGACAACAAAAGATGTCTAGAAAAGAAATTGAGAAGTTGTTCCTGGGACATAGAAACAGAAAGATCAGGTTTTTGCATCTGGAATAAAAAGCCTTTGATAGTTAAGGACTCAAACAACACTTGGCTGGCGCTCAGCTTCAGTGAGTGAGAAGTGGTACCAAAATCTATACTGGTCTAAGGAGGGAGTGGTCCTCAACACTGACTTCAGACAAGGCCAAGGACAGTAAGAACAAGAAGACCTTTCCCAAGGCTAGAGTTGCCTGAGTTGTTTGGGAACAGCAGAGACTTTTTCATTCAGGAAAAGTGAGTGTCACAGTTACCTTCTCATTGCTGGAACAAAACATCTGACCAGAAGCAGCTTAGGGATGAATAAGGTTTATTTCCAGGTTACAATTTCATTTTCTAAATATTTATTTATTTGAGAAAGAGGAGAAAGAGAGAGAATGAATGGGTGATCCAGGGCCTCCTGCAGCTGCAAACCAACTCCAGATGCATTTGCCACTTTGTGCATCTTCCTTTATGTGGGTACTAGGGAATTGAACCCTCGCCATCAGGCTTTATAAGCAAGCACCTTTAGCCCCTGAACCACCTCCCCTACCCCAATCTTACAGTTTCAATGGGAAGTTTCATCACAGCAGGGAAAACATGGCAATAGCAGACCTGCAGGCAGTGAGGAAGTAGAGCGTGAACTTGATCATGAGTTTGAGGCCAGCATATAAACATAACAGGATCTTGTCCCAAAATAATTAAAATTTAAAAATAAGTAAACATTGCTGGTCATGCTGTCACATGCATTTAATCCCAGCACTCTGGAGGTAGAGGTAGGAAGATAGCCTTGAGTTCAAAGCCAACATGAGACTACATAGTGAATTCCAGGTCACCCTGGGCTAGAGTTAGACTCCACCTGGAAAAAATTAAAAATAAGTAAACATCAAAATCCTTTCATTTGTTTTCCTCTTTGACTGGACCTTCTTGACTTGTGCATGATTTTGCACTTTACTCAGTGGTTGTCCAGAAAATATTAGTTCGGTGAATCAAGCAGGTCTTCCAAATATAAGTGTATTTTATTTTGCAGTATCTGAAAAGTCATGTTGTAAATATCACCATGAATCTTTTGAAAAAAAATCTTACATATTGAGCAACTCCTAAATTCATTGTGGTAGATAGACATATTCTAAAATCTTTAACTATTGCTTGAAAGCGGGAATTTTATCAGTGGCATAAATTTTGTCAGTTGCCCTTCGTGAAGTAGCAGATTCACTTCATTCATTTTTAAGTACTCACATGAAAAATATATGCCATTGCCTGCCAGTCTTTATTTTTAAAGTAAAAATGGTGCAGCATGAAAGAGACTCATTTATCGCAACAACAAAATAAGCACCCAACCCTTTTCCTCATGTTGCCCATTGTAAATACTTCAGCATGCAGCCGAAATGCTGATGTACAAACCTCTTGTTTTTGTCACACAATAAATGAAGTTTATTGTTTCATCTGGGCATGGGATCCTCATGGATTTGATGATGTGTCATGGTGAACAACACAATGAATACCACCACTATCTTGCCAGCACATTTACCCACTGTGTTGATCGGCTTTCTGTCACTATGACAAATACCAGAGCTGATCAACTTATACAGAGAAAAGGTTGATTTGGCTCACAGTTGGGGGAACTTCATGCCATGATCAGGAAGACTCCTTGCTTTGGGGCTTCTGGTTATGGACAGTGCACGGAATGGAATAATCACAGGCCAGAGCAAACATGGAGGAGAGAGGCAGACACTAGGGCCTCACAAGTCCATTGAGGGTACATCCCCAATGACCAGGAAGACCTCCCTCTGGGCCTCACTTTTTTTTTTTTTTTTTTGATTTTTCGAGGTAGGGTCTCGCTATAGTCCAGGCTGACCTGGAATTCACTATGTAGTCTCAGGGTGGCCTTGAACTCATGGCAATCCTCCTACCTCTGCCTTCTGAGTGCTGGGATTAAAGGCATGTGCCACCACGCCCGACTGGGCCTCACTTTTTAAAGGTTCAAACACCTCCCAACATGAGGACTTCTTAAAAAAAGATTTTTAGTAATTTATCTGAGAAGAGAAAGAGGCAGACAGAAAGAGAGTATGGGCATGCCAGGGCCTCCAGCCACTGCAAACAAACTCCAGACACATCTCCACCT
Organism: Zapus hudsonius; assembly: GCA_004024765.1. Taxonomy (NCBI): domain Eukaryota; kingdom Metazoa; phylum Chordata; class Mammalia; order Rodentia; family Dipodidae; genus Zapus; species Zapus hudsonius. The sequence goes on along the minus strand of PVHP010002270.1, from coordinate 2,122 downwards.
TGTGCATCTGGCTTTACAAAGGCACTGGGGAATTGAGCCCAAGCCATCAGGCTTTGTAAGCAAGCACCTTTAACCACTGAGCCATCTCTCTAGCCCCAACCTAAGGAATTTTATCACATGCGCTTTTGAGAGACATCCCAGATCTGAGCTAAGGGGCTCACTATTCATTTCCATCCTTAGTACAAGCATAAAAATGGTAAAACAAGAGGGCAGAGCTCACAGATTATCATGGAAAGGCTTTATCCTTATGGACCACCCAGGAAGGGTCTCACAGATTTCCCCAGGAATCTACAAACCATGCTTAGATTCATTGAGAAGACATTAATGCTTCATGTGCTTGCAGAATCCTGATTGAGGGAAAATACATATTTATAGATATATAAATATACATATTTAAAATATATAAAGAAGTCTTATGAGTGAACAGAAAACCAGCCCTATACACATTCAGTAGCTACTGTCAGTTACCTACTAATTACTCCTTCATCCTTCACTGGGGCTTTCTTGTCATTTATACTGTGTTGACATCAAGATGGCGTCTGCCTGCTTAAGAATCCCATAATGTTTTCAGTGTGTACTCTGAGTGTCCATGTGACCAGAGATGATCACTAGGGAGTTGTGTGGAGATTTCTGCCATCCTGATACAGAGACTAAGCAATCTTTCATCCAGCCTCTGCCTACTGAAGCACAGACGTGATGTTCCCGGAAACCCCAAGTGCCAAAGAAGTCAAGATCAAAGCCAGAGAGAATAATAGGATGCCGGTCACCAACACCAGCCAGGGCTGTCCTCTGCCACCTTGTCTTGTTAAGTGGGATTTGGACAGTGAAGTGGTTATGTCCACAAAATGCAGACGGCTGAATGTATCTCTGCAACAGCCATGGATTGAAACTTTAACCCATGTTTATATGTTAGTATAATTTGGAGAAAGAGCTTCTGAAGGTGTTAGAAGGTGTCCTCCCCCCATACACACACACACTGTTTGCTCATAGCCCTTCATCATTCCATGGAGCATTCCAGAAACCCCACTGAGGAGGGCCCTCAGTGAAATGGGGGCAGGGAGGAGGGATATGGTGGTACCAACACATGAATTGTACATATTGAGTTTCTACTTATTAAATAAATAAAATTTTTCAAGATGGTGGCACCCAGAGAAGTAGCAAACACAGCTAGCTATTAGTCACTCAGCTCCCAGGTAGAGACGGAAAAGGGAAGCAGCTTTGGAAAGGTAAATAAAGCAAACACCCAAACCTGGCAGACCTAGTAGGTCTTAGGACAAGCCCACAGCTCTCGGGTGTCTCACACCCAGTTGTGGGTTTTGGTAAGACTCTGATTCCTCCAGCGGGCTGGCCTGTTATGCGGAGAAATCCCATCCTGTCATGCTGGCTGAGGGCCACAGCTGGGCACCATCTTGTGAGAGAACTTATTAAAAACGGAGCTAGCATGGAGACCTGAGAGCAGGGAACGTCCGCAGGGTGCCCTGCTTCTCTCCTGGGTGAGGGCAGAAGCAGAGGCTGTCACAGAGGGCAGAAAGGCACTGACGAGTCTCTAGGATGCAGCCCTCGAGGCTGGCTCGGGCTGCGAAGAGGACCGAAGCCAGAACACAGCTCATCACCTGGATGCTGATATGATAGCTCTGAGGCCAGTGAGCGGTTCAAATCCTGGAGGTGCGTGTCACTCACTACTGTAAGATATCCACAGCAGGGGACGAAAACTCACCTTTTAATCTGAGTTCACAAATTAAGTTACTCATACTCCTAAATTTATGGTATGCTATTGGTCTAGTCATGGTCTTCTGTTTTCTCTTTTTTGATATTATTTTTTAATATTCTATTTATTGAATTTCAGAGTGTGTGGAGGAGAAAGAGAAAGAGGCAGAGAGAGAGAAAGAGTTTGTTTGCAAACAACCTCCAGACACATGGGGCATCTTGTGCATCTGGCTTTTCGTGGGTCCTGGAGAATCGAACTTGGATCCTTCTGCCTTGCAGGCAAATGCCTTAACCACCAAGCCAGGTCTTGAAAGTATGAAGATAGCTCCTCCCAGGTACCTAGCTCAGTGCTGTGGTTGCTTCCCATACTCCCAATGCAATTAAGAGACACTTCCACTTGACACATTCGCCCCCC
>PVHP010002269.1:54184-92659 GCA_004024765.1 Zapus hudsonius | reverse complement strand
AACAAACAGGGCACCATCAATCTCTAACTCCAAGCTCAATGATTCTAACCAATAACACAAGTCTCTTGGAGATTCAATTCCACCCCTCCAGCTCGGCTACTCACAGTCCGGGAAAACTTCATCCGGTGCTGGCAGCTCGCCTTGGCACCCATCCATAGTCCTGGAATTCACTGGGTCTCCATTGCAACCCACAGTTCATTCTCATGGCCCCATCGGCTCCATGCAGGCAACCTTGCACACCTGCTTCACACGCCAATGGCCATTTTTCAAAAACAAAACTGTGTTGCAAATCCAATGACCCTTTCTTTCTAACCAATCTCCATTCCACAGAACCAGGTGGGCTACCAACTTGTTAACCCAGGAGGGATCAAAGCATTCAGGCCCCTTACTTCAAAGAGTCCGCATTCTTCCTGTTGTTCCAATGCAGACCAGCTGGCCCAATCTCAATGGTTGTAATCTCTCAAACAATTGCAGGTGAACGGGCAGCAGTTTCGACCCAAAGATCTTTCTTTCTGTGCCATCTCCATCTGCTCACACCAGTCCATCTTTACATCAAGCAACCCTGCACAGGTTCCCAGGACACAGGCAGGCAGAACGCAGCAAGCCTCTCACGCAAACTGCTTCTGGCACAGCCCTGACAAAGTTCTTTCTCCCCCTCGTAAGCCAAACCTCACAGTCCATAGTTCTTACTTCATTCAGGTCTTTTAATTCTGACCAGAATGGTTCATCACGCTGTACTCACAACACTGCGAGGCATCTCTTAGGCCGAGATTTCAAGTCCTTCCACATTCCTCCTGATCACTTCCAGAAGACCATAAGCCACAAGATCAGGGTTCTAGCAGCAACAGATGACCCCACGTCCTGGTACCAAAACTGTAAGCCTAATAAACCCATTCCTCCATAAAAAAAAACAGTGCTGTGGCAGAGGTGATGTCCAGCCCTCTGCTCATGCCATCGTTTTCCCTGCCAGAATGGAGTCTCCCATAATGGAGTCCATAAGCCAAATAAACCCATTCCTCCACAAGCCGCTTTTGTTTGGGCTCTTTCTGCGCAGCAACTAAGAAAGCTGACTGCAACACCCCACGAAAAAGTTTTGTGGTAAAAAGAAATGAATTATGAAAGCAGCACATGCTCTCTCTCCCTCTTGGAGAATTGAATGAATGTTAATAGCACACCAAATTTCTGAGGAAAGAAATGTGTTAGATTTTATTGAATATCACAATTCCTCAACTTGTTTGACCAGAGAACCTCTGTTTATGAAAATGATTTTCATCAATTGCCTCAGGACTAATGTTCCCAAAAATAGTCCTAGAAAAGCTGATTCAACCCAGCACTTTTTTTTTAATTTAAGTTGTTTTTCTTTTCAGTATTTTAGAGAAAAGATCTTGCAGCTCAGGGTTGCCTCAAACTTGCAATTCTCCTGCCTCAGGCCCCCTTCCTGTGTTGGGATGATAGGCATGTGCCACCACCCCTGGCACAGCACCCTTACTTTACAGGCAAGGGTCAGGCAAGACCTGGATTGATTTTCCCAAGGTCACCGAGGAGGAGCTGGGCCAGGAACTGAACCGGGAAAGAGGTCATGAGGAGATCATTCTGACTTTCTTTACAGAGAAGGAGAAAACATCTCTTACAAAGATCGTTTGGCTGGAAATATCTCACATCATTTCAACCAACGAAAAGCTCCACATTTTATCCCATTTATAGACATTCTACATATAGGGTCTGTTTTGCAAACATGACACCTTTGTTTATAACCATGGAGACATATGTTGTTTGCTCTTACTATGGTGCTACACATAGGAGAATGCAACACTGCCTATAAGCACTGCTAACTTTGGTTTGATTGTGTTCTATGGACAAAATATCACGTGGAATCCTGATAGGATCTTTCTGTCTTAAGTGACACTATTTACTCTAACTGTTGTGATCGGCTAACAAGGAGGAAATAAACAACGTTTTATTGCTTTACAAGCCATCCCAGTTAAGAACATACATCTGCTTTAAAAACCACACAATTTCTTTTCTAGTGCCCAAGTCGATTTACTCTGGGCTCAAGCAGTTATTAAAGCCAGCTCTGCCTCTGATAGCCGCTATTTGCATTGGGCGGGAGCTCAGGCCGGGTGCAGGGCAGGCAGCAGATGTGTCAGCTTCCTCTGGAGCGGAGCCTGCTCTGCCTCACCACTGGCAAAGAGACCGAAGGAGGTCCCTTCCCTTCGTGGCTCTCATCTCTCTGGTCAATAGGAGATGATGCTTAAAGGAGGCAATTCCTGAGCAATAAATGGACTGCAAATAAAGCAAGAGGAGAAGGGAGGAAAATGACACTGCATGAAGTTTCATTGGATTGCTATGTTAAACTGGGATAGAAGAGGTTTCCTTCTAGGGTGACAGGGAAGGGAGTCAAAAGATGGATTTACTGTATCTGTGGTCCGTGTGTGTGTGTGTGTGTGTGTGTGTGTGTGTGTGTGTGTGTGTGTGTGTGTGTGTGTATACACGTGTGTGCATGCACACACATGACTGCCTTAGGTGCAGTTCTTTAGCTGCTATCTACCTTTTCTGAGACAAGGTCTCTAGCTGGCCCGAAACTTGCCAAGTAGGCTAAACTGGTTGGTCAGGGAGCCCCAGAGATCTGCTTGTCTCCACCTTCCCAGTGCTGGGATTACAAATACATGTCACCAAGCCCTCTGTAGGTTTTTAAATGTGCAAATCATTTGGAACGTTCCCAGTCCAGGAGCCTGGTACAGGGCCAATGTCTCAGCAGGCACTCGGTCAATACTAATTGGATGGATGATGGCTTTGAGAGGTGGGCCTAGTCACTTTCCCTAGAGAACATCCCTCCAGCCATACACCTGACTCTACCCTAGTGACACCTGTGGTTGAAAACTCAGTTGTCTCATGGTCTCCCATCCACCTCACCTTCAGTTCTTCCCAACCCATTCTTCTGTCTTCTGTGCTCAGAGGCCGCTGAGAACAAAGCAGGGACAAATGGGGGCCACAAGGGCTGCAGCCTCACTTCTGGTGCTTAGCTTCCCTCCTCTGTACGAGGCACTGAGCACTCTCCAGGGGCTGTGTTGACGCGGGGAGGTTGAAGCCATCAGCTAGAGAATGGAGTGGGATGTAGCAAGGGACCTGGTGAAGTGGCATGCGTTTGCCTTCACAGAAGCCACTCCCCTCTGCAGACTGCACAAAATGCCATGCCTCATCTCCTGCATCTTCGACATGAGGCTCTGCAGAGTCCCCATACCAACATTTCATGGGTGACCTTACGGTGTTCTACCAGCTCTCCTGCCGTTTTCTCTTTGCCTCAGGTATGGTGTGCACAGCAATGGGTTGTTCTTTCAGCCCAGATGTGGAATAGAACATCAGGCCAGTTTTGATGCACACCCTTACTTTATTACAGATCCAGAACAAGTCTTTGTAGTTGTAACCAAGAAGGGGCGAGGGTTGTTATAGCAACAAAGCTAACTAACCCACGCTGTGAGAGTGGAATAGGAAAATGAGGTTGACTTGAATATTCTACCACTTGGCTCTGTTCATCAGACAGCCAAACAATGGTGAAGATGAGGAGCTCCAGCAGGGGTAGGCTCCATGTGCGAAGCGCCTGCTGCGTTAAGTGTGAGGACCTGAGTTTGGACGGCCAGAACCAGCACTCCCACAGTGAGACAAGAGATGTAGACAGGAGAAACCCCTGAAACCCGTGAGGCCAGCTAGCCTTATGTACACAGTGACAAACAAGAAGAGATCCTACCTGAACAAGGTGGAGAGTGAGGATGACCTCCACATGCACTGTTTCATGCCCGTGTGCAGGAACACACACACACACACACACACACACACACACACACACACACAGAGCCTCAGCAGCTCTGCCCCTGCTGTTTAACATTGCCCCCAACAATGTCCTTCAACTACAATCTGGTGTTTGATGTAACATTTCACCTGCTAACCGAGCAAGCAAGGGCTTCCCCTTGAAGGTTAGAGACACTTTAGCTTTAGCTTCCTCCAGAAACACCCGTAAAAAGCACAGTATCTTATACCTCCCTCAGAAGCTGTCAGGTAAATCTAGGGTCTCCTCCAACACTGGACAGCCTTCCAAGAGGAGCCAAGGGCGCCATGGGAGAACAGCACGACAGCAGGGTGCCTAGGTCAGCTTTCCCATCACTGTGACAAAATCACTGGGAAAATCAAAAGACTGACTTGGGCACATGGTTTTAGAGCCCATACTTGACTGTCCCCATTGCTTTGGGGCCTGTGGGGACATAGAACACCATGGCAGAACAAAGTGCAAAGGGAATCTGTGAACCCCAGGGCAAGACGGAAGCAAAAAGAGAGAAAGGAAGGAGACAGAGTCTCAGTATCCCCTTCAAATGACTTAACTTCATTAAACTAGGCCCCACCTCTTAAAGGTTCCACCTTCCCCCCACCCCCTACACACACACACACACACACACACACACACACACACACACACACACACACAATGATGCCTCCAGGCCTTCAATACATGGTCTTTGGGGGATATTTAAGATCTAAGCCATAACATATGGACAAGTTTGACTTTTTTTTTCTTTGCCTCAGTCCTTGGTATCTATGTTCTTAGCCCAACATGCATGCCTAGTGTAAATTATAACTCAATACCGACAGACTAACATTCTGGATAGGGAATGACTGCCTAAAAATAAAATATTCATGAATCTGAGTTCAATTATAGCTTTGTGTTATTGTTACTAGGGTTCACTGTTTGTTGGTTTAAGTTATCTCTATGTATTGATGAAGACTATTATATGAAAATACTGACTCACACAACTTTCTTTAGGAGCTCTTTAACTCCAAATTCTCATACAGTTGTGAAATTTACAGTATGCCAGTAGACTTTGGTAGTCATCAAATAAGGAGTTCAGATCGACAGATGATTACCACTGACAACAGAAATGTAACTGTGAACTTTAAAAATATGCTAATGCTCGTCCCTATATAGAAATATTAGCCTGAGCTCTTTCTGTGACATATGTGTATGTGTTTGCAGTCTATTTTTGTAATAGAGTAAAAACAAATCAGCTCCAAAAATATCACTCTCCCCTTTGACATTTATCAGGATAGCAGTAATGCGGGTGAGGGGGTGGGGTGCATAGAAGCAGCCGGGCTTTTCAGAGCACTGCTTCAGGTTTCCTTCCTTCCTTCCTTCCTTCTTTCTTTCTTTCTCTCTCTCTCTCTTTCTTTCTCTTTCTTTTCTTCTCTTTTTTCAAAGACAGAACAAGAGGCAGACAGGGAGAGAATGAGTACCCTGGAACCTCCTGCCACTGCAAATGAACTCCAGACATATGCACCACTTTGTGCATCTGACTTTACATGGGTACCCGGCAGCCAACCTGATGGACTGTCAGGCTTTGCAAGTAAGCACCTTTCGCTGTTGAGCCATCTGTCTCCCCAGCCCCACCCCTGTGGGGTGGAGGTCTCAATCTAGCCCAGGCTGACCAAGAACTCATAGCAATCCTCCTATCTCTGGCTCCTGAGTGCTGAGACTAAAGGTGTGCACCATGCCTGGACCTCCACCTTTTTTCAAGACAGTGTATCATAGCCCAAGCTGGCCTCAAATTTACTATGTATCTGAGGCTGGCCTTGAACTCTTTTTCCTCCTGCTCCGCTTTCAGGGTTGTTTTTTTAAATAATGTTTTACTAACATGCAAACATTACAATGTTTTCAAACAATTTTTGTCTCTCCCCTTTTCTTCTCCCCTTGTGCCCTCCTCCTGCCTTCATTTCTGCGCATATGTTCCCTTTTGTCCTTCCCCCTTCTGATCACCTCTTGTCCCCGCTCCTGGTCACCTACTCAACTCAACAGGTTTCATCTTAAGACACTTTCATAAATATCCTGACCCCTGGCCCAATTTTAATGTTGTTCCACAAGGTGACTATTGCTCTGATTGTATTCATCTTTGAAGACTCAAGGCCTTAAGAAATGTACAAAATAAACAGGTGTGGTGACTTACACCTGTAATTTCAGAACAGGAGAGGCTGGGAGTTTAAGGCCATCTTGGACTACATAGTGAGTTCCTGTACAGCCTGAGAGCTACAGGGTGAGACCTTGTTGAAAGGGAAAGAAAGAAAGACAAAAAGAGAGAGAGAAGGGAGGGAGGGAGAGAAGGAAAAAGGAAGGAAGGGAAGAAAGGGTGAAAGGAGAAAGGAAAATACCATGAAGTCCTTAAGAGAGAGTTAAAATTATCTGCATGCAGACTGATATGGCTACATGGATGGGTGTCTGGAGGGATAGGATGGGTGTCTAGGTGAAGGACAGATGAACCTGCAGATAGAAAGAAGTGTCTGTTGTATTCCTGCAGCCCCTCTTACAAGGAGAAACATGGAAACTCAAATTGGAATATGGTTTCCCCATTGATATTGGGTGAGATTTGGTGGTCTTGCTAGAGTTTGGTTCCTACAGCTTGGAGATCTATGGGTTTTAATAATCAATTATTTCTTTATCCTTGAAAAATAAGAACCTTTTAAAGTAAAGTGCCACTTCTCTCCTTTGGCACTCTCTATGCTGACCCTGCAACCCAAACTAGCTCTTGTCCTGATGCTGTGACATTGACTGTCATTCCCATTCTTACCTTCTTGTATTTGAAATGCCCCTGGGCTTCTGTGATGTCACTCCTTTCTTGTTGTCTACCTATTTCTCACACCGTTTGCTGTCAGAATCCATGTGTCTCCCAGCCCTCAAACACTGACTTCCCTCACGGTTTGTTCTCAGCCTTCTCAACTCTCACCCTGGATCCATCAATATTCCTCTCACCCATGCCAAGTTTCCCCTTTATGTCTACACTGCTTTCAATTGTTTCTAATCTTAATCTCTCCCCAGTTCTAGACCTATAGGTTCAAATTCTGTGACTGGGGAACCACATCCACCTTGAACTCGGTTAACCAAGACAGTAGCGTTTTAGCGGTGACTTTGTGGCAGCCATCTTGCTACAGCTTGGAGCTACCAAGGTGACAAAGACATTTTCTAGCATGAAGCAACTCGGCGAGGATGTGGGGACATAAGTACTCTCACCCATTGTTGCAAACTAGTACAGCCATTATGGAAATCAGTATGGAGATTTCTCAAAAAGTGAGTAGTAGACCTCCAATATGACTCAGCTATACCCCTCCTGGGCACATACCCTAAGGAAGCCATACCTACTACAGAGGCACTTCCACATCCATGTTTATTGCAGCTCTATTTACAATAGCTAAGAATTGTAAACACCCTAGATGCCCAGTGACAGATGAATGGATAATGAAAACGTACTCCATATGCATAATGGCATTCTCTTCAGCAGTCCAGAAAAATGAAATTATGAAATTCACAGGAAAATGGATAGATCCGAAAAAAAAAAAACACATTTAAGTGAAGTGTCTCAAACTCAGAGAGACCAAATTTGCCTGCGCTCTCTGATGTGTGGGTCTTAGCTTGTAATATCTTTTAAAATATTATTTATTTATTTATTTGCAAGCAGAGAGAGAGATAGAGACAGACAGAAAGAATGGGCATGCCATGGCCCCTAGCCACTGCGAACAAACTCCAGATGCATGTGTCACTTTGTGCAACTGGCTTTATGTGGGTCCTGTTGAATCAAACCCAGATCATTAGGCTTTGCAGGCAAGCTCCTCAACCGCGGAGCCATCTCTCTGGCCCTGGCTTTTAGTATCTTTAAGTATGTAGATATAGGGGGCAAATGTGAATAAAACCTATACACATAGAACTGTGAGCAAAAGTGAATATAAAGAGAAGAGCTAGAAGAGGAGGAGGGACGGACAGAAGGGAACTGTGATATGTAAACAGAAGGAAGGGGGTAGAGGTAGGGATGTGAATGAACAAAAATAAATTGTATTTGAAAATGCTATAAATGAAAAATACTGAAAAATGCAGTAGGGAGAGGAAGTATTACATAAAGCGGGAAAAGTATGAGAGTGAGCACAGGAAGCGATTGCATGGCTTACTTCAGCTTCATGGACTCATTCATCCATTCATTCATCCATCCAACATTCGTCCACCTAATTAGAGCTCAAAGCGTGCTCTAAGCTCGGAAGAAAGAGAATAATTAATATGCTCATAACATGTGTGTGTGCATGTGTGTGCATATATATATATACACATATACGCATATGTGGGAAATGGGGAGTATGGTATAAAAAGTGACTAGAACAGGAAGTTGGAGCCAGCCCTGAGAGCAGATGTTTGCTTTATTCAACTTCAGTGCAGTGTACTCTGTACTTCCTGTGAAAAGGGCAGGCTGCTAAGTTTCAGGGCCTGATATGCTCTTATATATTTACAAACTAATAAGAGCTGACATCGAGTTAAAAATGTAATACCACGTGACTTCCTGCCATATTCCAAGGAAATTCATAGCAATAAAGTAGGTATTTAGCAAGCCAATATGTCATGGGTCCTTTCCAAACTTTACCGCTTTGCCTGGCCAGCTCCGGACAAAAAGGTTAAGACAAATGGAGGAGAAGGAAAAGGAGGAGGCAGTCAAAGAGGAGGAGGAAGAAAGAGGAGGAAAATGGACAAGGGAAGAAGCAAAGCAAAATCTAACAACTCAAAACATAGGAGAGGCACCAGCTGGGAAGAAGGGGTTGAGCAGGAGTAGAAAAGGGATGAGTGTGATGAAGAAATAATATGATCAAAGTACATGCTAAACATGGATGAAATGTTTTTTAAAAATCTAGCAGTTTAGCCAGGCCTGGTGAGGCACACCAGTAATTTCAATAATCTGGAAGCTGAGGTGGGAAATTCAAGAATCTATGAGAGTTCAAGGCCAGCATGGACTATGCAGTGAGAGTTTGTCTAAAAATCAGAAAAGAGTAGCAGGTTGTGGTGGTGCACACCTTTAATCCCAACACTCGGGAGGCATAGGTGGGAGGATGCCATGAGTTCAAGGCCACCCTGAGACTGCATATTGAATTTCAGCTCAGCCTGGCCTAAACGGAGATTCTACCTCAAAAAACAAACACAAGAAAAAAAAACCAGACCCTATTTCATGAACAATGTTCTTTCACACTGAGATTTTAGCAGGACAGGGAATGTAGATTAACTGTTCTAGCAAATCTTACATGCATTCAGGTCTCATAACATTTGGGTCCCCAATTAGATATGACTGATTTCACTTTGCTAGCTTTAAAGGAGCCTGTGACAATGTTCACTGTTCTCTGCCATTGCTTGTGACCTAGAAAATGCGGTATTAAGAAATCCAACTTTTCTTTAGTCCTTCAATAAGCAAAGCCAGAGAATTTTCTTTCAAGTACAGCATGGAGTAGGTGGGGTCTGAGAAGATGGCTCAGCAGTTAAAAGCATTTGCTTGCAAGCCTGTCACCTGAGATCAATTCCAGAGGCCCACATAAAGCCAGGTGCAAAGTAGCACACATGTCTGTTGTGATGGTTAGGTTTTGTTGTCAACTTGGATCTTTTTAATTATCTTGGGTGGGTCTCTGAGGATGTTTACAGGAAGGCAGCCTCTCAGTAGGGGCAAGATGTAAAGAAGCTCAAAGAAGCTAGAAGTAAACATCCTTTCCTGTGTGGGCCATGCAGGAAGGAAATTCCAGAGACTCAGGAAGCCATTAAGTCTGGGGAAGGGTTGCAAGACCCCGCCCTAAGCCTATATAAAGGGGAAGAAATTCTCTCCTTGGCTCTCCTGCCTGTTCCCTGTTCTCTGTGTGTGGTGTAGGTGATGGGTTTTTTTCTCTGCTCTGACCTATGAAAGAGGGCCAGCCTCTTTCACTGTTACAGACTTCCCCTCAATCTGTAGTTTCAATAAATACTTTCCTCCCCCAAATTGTAACTGGTTTGAAGATTCATCCCAGCGGTGTGTGGCTGACTAAAACATCTGTGATCTATAATCTCAGTATACCTACAGTGATGGGAGGTGGGCTCAGGAGAATCTGGAAGCTCTGTGGCCTGCTAGTCTGGTGCACAAGCAATGACAAGAACAAGGGAGACCTTGTCTCAGGCAAGGTGAAAGGACATGTGTACTGTGGCATGTGTGCCCCCTCCCCACACACTATTAAAAAATAATAGTCAAGTACAGCACCAGAAACCACTTACTCATAAAGAGACAGTGTGAGCTGGGCATGTGAGTGTGAGTCCTGAGTGATTCCCCCACTTGGGACGCAGAGATGGGAGGATCGCCATGAGTTCAAGGCCACCCTGAGACTACATAGTGAATTCCAGGTCAGCCTGGGGTAGTGTGAGACCCTACCTCAAAAAACAAAAAGAGTGTAGAAACATGAAATTTGTTCAAGTTCCATACACACGCACAGGCACACGCGTGCACATCCACACACCATGGTATCCATATGGAGGTAGGAGGACAACTTTGGATGTGGATTCTCACCTTCCACTTTGTTTGAGGCCAGATCTGTCGTTGTTCACTGCTGCCTTCTCTGGGCTAATGACTCACTGGCTCACAGTTTCTGGGGGAAATTCCATTTCTGCCTCCTCCCTTAGCAAGGTAGGCGGGTTAATATTGCTGACACTTGCACTCCAGCCTCTACTTTATGTGGGTGCTGGGGATCCAAACTCACACATGTGCATCAAGTGCTTTATGGGCAGAGCCATCTCCTTAGCCGTGAAAACATGTTTTAAATACCCAGACCTTTTTACCACTGAACCTGAGGCTCTGTTTTCCAAAGAGAGATGATTTATTATATCTGAGAGGATTGGGGTGCAAAGAGGCTGCACCTAATTGGGTGGAAGCTGAGTGACATGGGAAATGTGAAAAACACTGTGTGGGGGTGGGGGAGCTCTGCACTGGATTGCTGTCATTGAAGGACAAGAAAGAAAGGAACCAGATATTGGGCTCTGGAGTTGGCTCCCCAAAAGGATGGGCATCACATCTCCATGAAATAGCCTCTGCCAAGCATAGAAAGTCATTTTTCCTTCTTGTGGTAATTATGTGTCAGTAATGTGTTGGTTATCTGTTAATGTGTTTGAACTGCAAAAAGAAATTATACTTCTAGACATCGAAAATGAATAAGCTTGCTCCTCAAAGGGATCGTGGTGATTTATAAGTAAGGCTGAAGAATCCCAGAATCTGTGACTAACATGGTGGATTTAGAGGATATGAAATCTGAGGGGAATTGCCAGATCCAAAAGGAACAATCTCTGTTCTATCCAAGATGAACATTCCATTTTTACAAGGCTTCCTTTGTTATGTGTTTATACACTGACTAATAAATGCTTGACCTTTCCTGGTGATGAAGGAACAGCCTGTGCTCGGGAGCATATTATTTCAAGAAGCACAAATGAAGAGAAAGTCCAAACCCTCTGGGACAGATGGACTAAATATTTTGATATTGGAACCACATGGGGAAAGGCAGAAGTTGGCAAACAGAAATGGAAGCCTGATAAGTGAACCTAAATAGCATCCATCTTCTCAGGGGACTCCAAGGATGAAAGGAACTGGACACCCAACAAGCTCATGTGAGCAGAGGACCAGCCTGAGAGAAATACTTTTGAAATGTAGGAAAAATGGATAGTCAGTGAGTGAAATGCTTATGACCTGGTGAGGGTGTTGACTTTGTAACCTTTGAGTTCTGTTGAAAAGTGACTGTGTCTTTAAGCATTTGCTTTCTACCTAGAACTAAGTGGTTTTTTTTTTATGAATTGAATTATGAGATCATCCGCTCAAGTCCATGTGGTAACGATTTATTACCATACATTTTATTATGATTGTTTTAATAGAGAGGTGTGTCAGTTACTTTCTCATTGCTGGGACAAAATACCCTACCAGAAGCAATTTAGAGGAGGGAAGAGTGTATTTCAGCTTACCTCAATTCCAGAGGGTAGAGTCCCTCGTGGTGGGGAAAGCATGGTAGGAGAAGGAAGCCTGCATCACATTATCACATCAGCAGGGAGGAAAGAGAGTAAAAACAGCAAGTAGGACCTCCCCAGACAACACCCACCTGGGAATTAAGTATCGAAACACATGAGTCTATGGGGGAAATTGTGCATTCAAATGACCACTACAGGTTAAAAAAATGTTGTGTTATCTACAAGAGTCAAATTGATAAGAACAACTTTCATCCCTTTTCTTTAGCCCATATCCTAAACCTACACTATGCCTGTTCCCAGTAGCTGTGGTGATCACTGGACTCTCACTTGCCTCTTTATTTCTTCAGTCCCTCTGAAGTAATGCCCTTGAGGTGAGTTCAAGAGTGTCCTAGGTGCCTATGTAGCTACACTCCAAGTACTTATGTCTTAGGAATTATGTCTTGACCATCATTACAATAATTGTGTGGAAATATTTTGAAGTTGTGATGGTTAAGTTTTCTTGTCAACTTGACCTGTTTAGTAATCTTGGATGGGTCTCTGAGGTTGTTGACAGGAAGGTGGCCCTTTCATTAGGGGGCAGGATGTAAGGAGGCCCAGAGGAGCTAGAAACAAACATCTCTTTCTGGGAAGACCATGCAGGAAGGAAATTCCAGAGACTCAGGGAGTCAATAAGTCTGGGGAAGGGTTGCAAGACCCTGCCCTAAGGCTATATATATAAAGGAGAAGAAAATCCCCCCTCCTACCCACCCTCTTTGCTATTGTGTGTGTGGTACTGGTGATGGTTTTTCTCTCTCTGCTTGAAATGTGAAAAGAGGGTCCAGCCTATTTACCATTATAGAACTTCCCCTGGATCTGAAGTTTCCATAAATCCTTCCCTCCTGTGCCTAGTTTGGAGGTTCATCCAAGAGGCATGTGGTTGACTCTGACAGAAGTATTTCATCACTTGATGTTGGGGAGGGGGTTGCACGTGAATGTGTGTGGTGTACATGTGTGTATGCATGTCTATCTGTGTGTGGATGTGAGTGCAGGTGGAAGCTAGAAGTTAATGTTGGGTGTTTTCCTTGGTCACTTTCCACTTTGCTTTGAGGCAGGGTGTCTCATCTGAACCCAGACCTTAACTATTGGCTGCTCTGGCTAGCATGCTTGCCGTGGGGATCCTGTCTCTACCTCGGTGCTAGGATTATAGGAAGTCTACCATGGCCAATACCATGGCCGATGTGCATTTTATATGGGTTCTGGGGATTCAAACTCAGGTCTTCATGCTTGCACAACAAGTGCTTTACCAATTGAGCCATCTCTCCAGCTCACTTAATGTTGGTTCTGATACTATATGTAATCATTCCAGAATAATAGCTGGTGACACTGGTGACAAAAGTTTTCTTTTAAACTTTGAAAATAATCTGACTTTTGACTCAAATATGTCTTTTTCTTTGGAGTTTAGGGGCCAATGATGCAATGTGAAATTCTAGTTATAGAGCTAAAAATCACAGGTATCTAAATGCAGTGGAAAGAAGCCAGGAAGATGCAAAGGCCCTATGAGGCAGATAATTGGAATGGTCTTCCTGTGGATGATGAGCTTCTGCCTGAACTCTGAGACACACCAGGCAGAGTTCATGGCCTTCAAGACTGCAGGAAGACAGGCACTGAGTGGAACTAAGAACAGTTCTGTAGTAGGTGTTGGCTGTCTACTATGCCTTTAAGTCCTGTCCCCCACAGATCTATGTGTTCACCATATGACTCTAGTCTCCCCACTCTTACATCTCTTTGGACTTATAATTTTTTAATAGAAGTGATCAGATTAATTCATTCATTCTGAAAAGTTCATTATGTGACTCTTGCAAGTAGAGTTCATCTTAACAAAAAATTATCTCAGAGCAAAGAAGCAACAAGGCTCCAAATTTATTACATACAGGATTTTGAAGGTAAAAAGTACTTCTTGGGCTGGAAAGATGTATCAGTGAGTAAAAATGCTTTCTGTGCAAGTGAGAGTATTTTTGAATCCCCAGAACCCTTGTAAAGCTGGACACGGAGGCACCCCTGTCTGTAATTCCAGTGCGCCTAGTGCAAGAAGGGGTGAAGACTGGAGAGTCTGGAAAACTCCCAGGCCAGCTAGCCTGGTGAACCCATCCATGAACAATGAGAGACTTAAACGAGGTGGAAGGGGAGGACTGATACCCAAAGTTGACCTTTGCCCTCCACACATGTGATGTGGCATTAGCACACCCATCCTCAAGTGCACACATACCAAAAACCATTTTATTTTCCATCACAGAGCTCATCGTACTTCTCCAGCTTTGCCCGTGCTAGATGAATCATAAAGTGGCTCCTTAGAGCCATCTCGGTCACTTCATTTAAGATAGCTCTACTTTGAATTATTTCATCACTATTCACTTGTATTAGTTTTCTGATGCTATCGCAAAGAATTAACCTGCAGTTCTGAAGTCCAAAATGGGTATCTTCAGGCCAAACCAAGGTGCCAGGAAGGCCGTGTATCTCTTTGCTGAGGTTCCAGCAACTGTCCATTCTTTACACTTCTTGCTTCTAGGTTGAGTCACCTTCCTCTTTAAAACCACTACCAGAGAGTGGAGTTTTCCTCACATCTTCCTCTTGACTCTTCTATACATAAGGACTTTTATAATGACACTGTGTCTGCCCAGATAATCCTATTTTGAAGTCTGTTAATAAGTAACCTTAATTTCATCTGCAGTCTTAGCTATCCTTTACTAGGGAAGATAATTTTCATAGGTTGCAGGAATTAGGGTGTGTGTGTGTGTGTGTGTGTGTGTGTGTGTGTGTGTGTGTGTGTATCTCTGTGTGGGAGAATATGTGTGTAGAGGGGCTCTAGTCTCTCTACCACACCAAGCCTTTTCAATTTGTTTTCTTTCCTCAGGTTGCTCCTTCCCTGGGCAAATACAGGAGGACAAAAGAGAGGCTCTCCAAGTGGGAGGAGAGGAGTTAGATTCAAAGGCTGTGTACTAGTTACTTTCATGTTGGTGTGAAAGGATACCTGACAGAAACAGCAAAGGAGGAAGGGTTTATTTTGATTCACCCGTTCAGAGAACTCAGTTATCATGGTGGGGAGGAAGGCATGGAGGAACAGCCATTCAGATCCATGTGGTTCAAGCAGAGAGAGGGGAAGGCAGTGGTTGGCTGGCTTTCTCCTGTTGGCCTTTATTTTCTCCAAGCCCCCAGTCCATAGGATGGTGCTTCCCATACTCAGAGTAGGTCTTCTCATTTCTTCCTCTGGAAATACTCTCACAGACAGTCTCAGCAATGTCTCAGTCTCCTAGGAGATTCTAAATCCAGTCGGCAGTGAAGCTTAACCATCATGGTTTGTCTGTCCTCTGAAGCTTTGGTGTCTACTACAAAGTGATGCACAGGTTCTCTTCTCTACTGATGCGTCTCTGGTTGATAAACTTGTGCCTGTTAGACAATATCTATCATGTAACATTTCAGTCAACAGCAGAGCACATAAACAATAGTTTTTACATAAGATTATAGTGGAGCCAAAGAATTCCTGTCATCTAGTGATATTATAGCACAGCACATTAGTTGTGTTTGTGACAATGCTGGGATGAACAAGCCTCCTGGGCTGCTAGGCATTTAACAGCATAATGTATGGAGCTATGTACAGTAATGCTTGACAATGACATTGAGCCACTAAGATGCTGGCTTATAGTATCACTTTTTTGGTTTAATTTTGGGTTTTCGAGGTAGGTTCTCACTCTAGCCAAGGCCGACCTGGAATTACTCACTATGCAGTCTCAGGGTGGCCTCAAACTCACAGTGATCCTCCTACCTCTGTCTCCCAAATACTGGGATTAAAGGTGTGCCCCACCATGCCCGGCTTATTTATCACTATTTTATGGTATATTCCTACTCATTTAGAAAATTGTCATAAAACAATATTTACTTTGTATCTATATTGTCTGTCTTGTATGTACACACACACATACAATCTATAGCCTGGGTATATAGTTTGTGGTGTTCTTACAAAGACAAAATTAACTATTAACATATTTCTTAGAGTTTTGCCCTGTTGTTTGTTGCTAAGTGACACTGTTATTGTTGCCTTATGCTATGTAAACAATCACTCCAAAGCTTTCTGGATTTCACCAACAATATTTTAACTATTAAAACAACAATTAATTTTCCCAGTTTTGTGGGTTGGCTGGGATGGGGAATCATAGGAAAATTTTCTGTTCCACGTGGTAGGTCTGAAGCCACTCCTACGGTTACTTTCATTTGGGAGCTGAGCTAGGATGGAATATCAAGATGGCCTTTTTAAAACTTTTTTTGGTGTGTTTGTGTGTGGCGGGTGGGGGGGATACACATGTCATGGCGTGTATCTGGAGGTCAGAGACAACCCTAGGGTATATATCCATTCTGTTGCCTTCCTTTTGACACAAGAGACTCTGAGGGCTTCTGAAGAGGAGTCCTCTCCCTGCTCTCAATCCCTGGGTCTTGCCTGCCCTGCAGACGGCAGTGACCCTGTCTGTCTTAGGCTGTTTTGTACTGCTCTAATGGAATACCAGAGAATGGTAATGGATCATGAGAAGAGACATTGACGCCTTGTACTCTGGAGGCTGGGAAGCCCAAGTCAAGGGGTCCATTTCTGGCAAGGACTTTCTTGCTCTGTCATCTCATGGTGGAAGGTTGAAAGAGAAGAGAGCATGGTGAGCTGGGGGAGGGGGACTTTACCTCCCTCTTGAGAAAATGAGCCTGAAATGGCAACATTAACCATTCGTGAAGGCAGAGCCTCGTGACCTTCAATTCTCACTTCTCAACAGTATTGCACTGAAAGTTGGGGGACACCTTCAAACTCTAACACTGGCCAATTAGGTAGCATCAAGGTTCTAAGGATGGAGAGTTAGAGAAGCCAAGTTTTCCCAAAGACTTTATCCTCTCTACCTTTGTTGGAGTGGTTGAGATATGCATGGTTTTAGACAAGTAGCTTATAGCTGAGAACGCTAAACATGGCCACATGTGTGTGTTCCTCATGAGAATCTCACCACCTTTGAAAATAATCAGACAAAATTGCATGCTGGTGTGGAATATCATCTGACATGGCGCTTTGATCATTCTAGGAGGTTCTAAAGTTATGACATTAAATATTGAAAGAAGGATTCTGTCATGGTGGCTGTTGACTATAATCTCAGCATTTAGGAGGCTAAGGCAGGACAATTAATGCAAGTTCAAGGCCTGCTAGGTGTTCATAGTTAGTCCCAGGCCAGCCTAGGCTATAGAATAAGTGAGACCCTCAAAAACAAACAAATTGTTTGCCAGAGTAGAAGTTCAAGGCCAGGACAGCCCGGACAACTTAGTGAGAACTTGTCTCAAAATAAAGTACAAAGACAAAGCTGACAATGTATTTCAGTGATACAGTACTTGCCTAGCATGTGTGAAAAAGAAAAAAAAAGAAAACTTTTTTTTTAAAGCCAAACAAAAACAGGTTAGGTTCAGAAAAGGCATTGCTACATCAAACTTCTCAGAATCTGAAAACGGACCCTACATGCCCCCTATAAACCCTATACAATCTTGTCTTACTTCCAGTTAGAAGGTTTTGTTGTAGAAGATCAGAAAATGCACCTTGTGATTATTCAGGACTACTGGCGCCTGGAGATGTGCTGAGGGTTCCTAGATATGGGAGTGCATACAACCATCATACTCTGGTGGGACAAAGGGATCCAAATCTAGTAACAATGGGGTTCAGATGAAACAAAAATAGAAACCTAGAAGAGTTAGAACTCAAGAGGATCTAAAGAAAAATTTTCCACAATGAGATTTTCCAAGTTATGTTTAACTAAGTAAGATAAGGCAATAATTCCATCCTGGCAAGAACATTGGACCAGAAGTCAGGACACCTGGGTTTATTCTCAACTCTGATTCTGCCACAGACTACTTATGTAAACTTGGGCAACTCAGTCTCTCCAAGCTTCATTTTCATTGTCTATAAAATAAAAGAGGTTGGACTACAGGTCCTTCATGGCTGAAAGATCACCTCTGATAATATGTCTGCAATAATTGCACTAGCAGTGAGGGTTAGAAGAAATGAAACCATTCTCAATCCTGTTCACAATAGTTGGCTGTTGCTGAGATCCCTGAAGCAAGGAATGGAAAATAGTCATGTGTCCATTATGATGTATGTATAGGCTTTCTTGATAGAAAAAAAGATGAGTTAGATGAAAGAGAATGACTGTGGCTTGGAACCAAGCCTTGTATTGTTGGTTTACATCCATACCTTGGGACTCATGGAAGAAGAACACTGGATCTTCAAAGAAATGAGTGGAGGTGAGAAGGCTGTTTCTCATCCTGTGTTGCTCCAAACCATGTGGGATAGTCTCCAGACCATGAATAAGCTAGAACAGAGAGATCCCGGAGGAGGTGACATCGTTCCATACTGCCCTGATGTCACCAATCTGAGTAGTCTCTTCATATCTCCATCTTACTCCACTTAACACAAACATTCAGACCATAGCACTTGAGACGAAATGAAGAATGGGATTATAAGAAGGCCAACAGTAACCTTTACAAGTTATTCAAGAGGATGGAAACCCCCATTTTGGAAACCTATTATCCTAGTGTTAAGGATAATAGAAGATAGTTTTCATTTCAAGTGCTCCTATTATTCTTTCTTGAATTCTCCATGTGTAAAGATAATAAGGGGTGACCGGGAGAGATGGTTCAGTAGTTAAAGGCACTTACTTATAAAGCCTGACAGTCTGAGTTTGGTTCCCTAGTACCTATGTAAAGCCAGAGACACAAAAGTGGTACATTCATCTGGATTCATATACAGTGGCAGGAGGCTCTGGCACCTTTTCTTTCTTTCTTTCTTTCTTTCTTTCTTTCTTTCTTTCTTTCTTTCTTTCTTTCTTTCTTTCTTTCTTTCTTTCTTTCTTTCTGCTTGCTTGCTTTCTTCTCTCTCTCTCTCTCTCAAATAATAAATAAAAAAAATTTTAAAGATAGTAGTGGGCAAGGGTATATGACAGCTGAGAAGCATAGGGCATATACAGGAAGTTTACAGAACTGTTATTATATACCAGCCCATAAGTAACTAAAATGCAGGTTATAACTTTTCGTAATGGCCCTTCCCATACTCTTACATACTTAGTGAGAAGCTGAAAGTACATGAAAAAATATTGAGAAGTTTGTTATACATGGATATAATTCAAAGCAAGCAATATTTTTAAAAGCCAAGATTCTGATTAGATATAGACTAATTATGAAGGAAGGAGAAGATTAAAGGAGTCAATATTTACTGAATATATTTTATTTGCCAAGAACCATATTGAGTACTATATATATATACACATATATATATATGTGAGTTAACCTTTGTAATGTGTTGTTGCAGTCAGCTTTCTAGTTGCTGAGCAGAAAGAACCCAAGCAAAGGCGGCTTGTGGAGGAATGGGTTTATTTGGCTTACGGACTCGAGGGGAGACTCCATTCTGGCAGGGAAAACGATGGCATGAGCAGAGGGCTGGACATCACCTCTGCCACAGCACTGCAAACAGCGGCAGGAAGGTGTGTCAAACACTGGCAAGGGGAAGCTGGCTTATAACCCCCAAAAGCCCGCCCCAACAACACAGTTCTAGTGAGGTTCTAATTCCCGAATTGCCATCAGCTGAGGATCGATCTATCAGAACACATTCAATTGTTTGTGGGGGACACCTGTATCAAACCATGACATGTGTTAACCTTTACAGTGACATTAACCCTAATACAGACCTTGTAATGACACCACAGATCACATAGTTACCATGAGATAGAACCATACCTAGATCTCAGCAAAGTCTTACAGCAACGCCTGTGTGTGTATGTGTGTGTGCGCGAGTGCACGCGCGTGCATGCATTATGTGTGCTGGAGAATGAGTCCAGCACATGCTGGACAAGCCCTCTACCACTGAGTTACTCCCTATCCCTGGTAATAGCCTCTACAAGTCTATCTCTCACTTCTATAATCCCTGTATTAGAAATCAGGGTGATAGACATCTGTAGCATGGGTGAGGGACTCCTAAATTAGAGCTTTTAGATGAGACAATAGACAGGATATGACAGACTAGGGAACTATGAATTTCATATCATACAGTGACCATGTTGGTCCTCAATGAATTAAAACTGTAACTGTGATGACTGTTTTCCTGAAAGAACAATAAGGATGGAAGACAGGCCAGGTGCTACAGATGTAGGTTCACCCCAGACAGACTCTTTGTCCAGGAAGATCAAAGCTGGGAATGGCTGAACAAAAAGGATAAAAGGCCAATCCAGAGCTGGCTGAGTAGAAGGCTACGGTGGTTTGAATCAGATGTCCCCATAAAGTTATGTGTTCTGAATGCTTGGTCCCCAGCTGGTGGCAATTTGAAAGGTGGAGCCATGCTGGAGGAGATGTGTTGTTGGAGGCAGGCTTATGGGTATTATAGCCAGTATCCCCTTGCTACAGTTTGGCTCACTCTCCTTCTGCTATTTTCCACCTGTTGTGAGAGAGGTGATGTCCAGCCTCTGTGTCATGCATTACCCTGCCATAATGAAGCTTCCCCTTGAGATTATAGGCCAAAATAAAAAAGCTTTCCTCCCATCAGCTGCTTTTGGTCATGTGTTTTATCCCAGAAACCAGAAAGTAACTGCAGCAGAAAATTGGCACCAGGAGTGGGTTGTTGCTGCTGTGTCCTGACTGTGTAGCTTTGGGCCTTTGGGAACTGATTTGTGTGAGGACTATGGAAAGACTTGAAATCTTAGGACTAAGAAACACTTTGCAATGTTGTAAGCAGAGTTTGATGGACTATTCTGGTTAGAGTCTAAAAGACCTAAATGCTTGGTTTATGAGGAGAACAAAGAATTTTTTCAGCCTGGGCTAGAAGAAGTTTGTGTGAGAAACTGGTGATGCTCTTCCTGTGTCCTGTGAACTTGAGAAGCTTTGAATTTAGAAGAAATGGACTGGTGTGGGCCAATGGAAGTGGCACACAAGGAAATGAAGAGCAGCCTGCTTCAGCTGAAATTCTTTGAGATTACTAACACTGAGATTGAACCAGCTGTTCCGCACTGGAAGAGCGGAGAAAACACTGACTCTTTTAAAAGTAGGGGGCCTGAATTTTGAAGAGGTGATCTGCTCTTCAAAGTTGGTTTTATATGGGAGCATAGAAAATGCAGGAAAGAAAGGGTCATTGGATGTGTGACTCTTTCCTCCTTGCTTACTGCTGCAACAGAGGTGATGTCCAGTCTCTGCTCATGCCATGCTTTCCTCTGCCCTCATGAAACTTCCTCTTGAGACTGTAAACCAAAATAAAAAACTTTCCTCCCATCAGGTGGTTTGGGTCAGGTGCTTTGTCCCAGCAATGAGCAGGTAACTGTAACAAGGGGCAAAGGAGTGTCTGGCCCCATAGAAAAGTGAGCTAAATAGGGAGGTCACTCACTGGATATTGATATGTATTTAAAGCAAAACAAAACAAACAATGACAAAAATGCCAACTATAATAACAACAAAAAGCCACCACAAAGAAGTCACACCGACATCTATTTCCTAATTTGAACAAAGTGTTGGCTACTCTTCATCTGTAGTTATCTTCTCTTTGCTGAGATAAAACACCTCACCAAAATAAGCTTATGGGAGTATAGGTTTTTGTTTGTTTGCTTGCTTTTTGCTTATAGTTTTAAGAGGAAGCTTCCTTATGGCAGGGGGACAAAATAACATGAACAGAGGATGGACAACACAATCTGCCACAGTAGGTAAAATAAGCAGCAGGAGATTGAGGCACTTTCTGGCAAAGGGGAGCTGGCTATAAGACCCCTAAGCCCACTCCCAACAACACACTTCCAGCAAGGCTCTACTTCCCCAAATTTCCACCAGTTAGGGAATCAATCAATCAGAACACATGAGTTTATGGGGAACATCTAATTCAAACCACTACATACACACAAAAATAATAAATTATTTGAAAAAACTAAAATAAAACTAATTCCACTCTCAATACATAGAATGAACTGAACATGACTTAATGTGTTCTTGGTAGCTCTGAGTCTTCACTGTGAACATCCAAGTAGTCCTTCTTCTGTTTTGATGTCTCATTCTTTTTGTCCTCCTTCATCCTCTGTCAAAATGTTGCTGGGCTCAATTCTGTACAGACCTTGTGGAAATAACAACATCCACTGCAAGGTCATAAGTGCACCAATCAGTTCATGTCTGGAGGACAGTGCCCAACAGTAATCCTTCCCATGATGTGACTCTTAAAATTCCACCCCTTCTTCTGCAAAGTTCTCTGAGCCTTGGCGGATGTGACAGAAAAGTCTCATTTAGTGTTGAGCTCTCCACGACCTCTTATTCTCAGCAGTTTGATGTTTTGAGTCTCCTTAGTTTCTACTGCCATCCCCACAGAGAAGTTTTTCTTTTCAGCAGTGAGAGCTGCTCTAGTCTTTTTCCACTACCTCCTCCACAATGTTACCTGAGTCTTTGCAATGTGATGGAGATGTCTCAGTCAGTCAATTAAGGGAGCATTCTCATTTCTCATCTCCTACATGAGTCTCGGGTCTCTCCAGTATAAACTGCCTTCTGCAAAAAAGAAACTTCCCTAACCAAAATTGAGAAAGCCCTGTGGTATGGTATAAACACAACCGTTTCTAGGGCAATTTCAAGGATACAATGCATCTATTTAGCCAAATAACTGTGTTGGCTTCTCCACTATGCCCTATGACTTTTCAAACCATAAGCTATTAACTCAGCTATAAATACCAGGCATGAAATGGGCTTCAGATCCAATTAGAGAGTAATTGGTTTCTTCTATAACTGGCTTGTCATTCATTATTGCCCCAGTGGGCACATCTTGCCTGGCTGGCCAGTTGTATGGTTCCAAAATCCACTACTAGTTAAGAGTGTCAATGACTAGTTTATCTCTTTATTTTTAGTTAAATTGGGTAGGAATTCATGAATGCTACTAATTTCCTTTTGCTCCTTTTTAGTTTGTTCTTATTGCTACAAATATTCTTGTGCAGTTTTGACTTCTCACTGACCATACTCTGGGGGCCCCTCATCGGAGAATGAGCTATGTAAGAATTGTGTGTTGAATATGGGTTACCCTGCATTGCTCAAGCTTCTTACTACCATGGCCTTCTTACCGTCAATAGCTATAAGTACCAACGCTAGTGAATTTGGCTAACAGCATCTGAAGCAGATGAGATTTTAGCTCACGCCTTGATAACTGCATTGGCTCAGTCAAAGCGAAAGCTTTATTTTCATTAAAGGAAGCAGACATGCTGAGGAAGAAGGTGCTATTTTTACATAGGGACTTTTTCTACTGAAACCACATGATAACACTGTGCTGTTAAAATGATCTTGAGCATGCTGAGTTAGCTGCAGAAACAATATGCATGGTGCCAAAATCAAGGCAGTACTATCCTGAGTCTCCTCTCCAAAGCCCTCTAGCTCTCCTTGATGCTCATGAAGAGGAGACCAGGGAGGAACTGGTGAGTGGAGGTCACCTACAACCACCTATAGGAGATCATTTCAACTCTTGGTTATTTGGTTATTGATAGACACCTATCATTGACATGTGAAATTTTTGTTAATATTTGCATATCAGTGATATTTGTTAAGTACTTTATTTTAGATTTTTTTAAAAGTAAAACCAATTTTTAAAAATAAAATAGTACTCAGATGAACTTTAGATCATTACAAATAGAGGAAGTTTTGGCAGACACCCTCTGACCAGATTTTTTTTCTTAAAGCTATTATTATGATCATTTGTCCTACTAATATAAATATAATGATTAAATATATATATGACCAGTACTTTATTTAGCATTATTTTTTTGAGGAAGGGTCTTGCTCTAGCCCAGGCTGACCTGGAATTACTATGTATGTCTTAGGCTGGCCTCAAACTCACAGCAATCCTCTTACCTCAGCATCCCAAGTGTTGGGACTAAAGACATGCACCACACTACCAGGCCTGGCTTGTTAAGCATTTTACAAAAATTATTTGTTAGTCCTCACAATAATCTTGCAAAGTAGATCCATATGTAGAAGACGATGCTTTCTTTCTCTCATATTATAAGTTATACTCTGTTAGAAAGGAACTAAGGTGGGGTTCAAGCTTAATTGTGACTATCTAGCTCCAAAGTCTACAGGCTGCATATCAGCTGATGAGGGAGCTGGCCCTCCATCACTCACTATTCTCCCTTCCACTTTCCCAAAAAGTATTAAGGAGAACAAGCTACACCAAAAATGGAAAAACAAAAATCTTTTCTTTATGTTGTCTTCATGGGCTGCATATAAATCACCATAAACGTCATTGCTCTTGCCTTCACATATTGGAAGAATCTTTCCTCAGCAACACACTAAACCTCCATCAGACAGGGTTATACTTGATTAAGAAAATAGCTGGAATAGCTCCTGAAAAGATAATGATGTTCACATACTGGAACTCATATCTCTTCCTTGCTCTGTTCTTAAAGCATAATTCCTTTGATGGCCAACATACTTCTCAGGATCTTGTACATATTCAGGGTTTGGGTAAAAAGAACACTATCACTACAGAGCTATAATATTTGGGATGCCAAAGTTTATATTCACACACTAGTGAAGAGCTCTGAAATACAATAAAAAGAGGCAAGATGGTACCAAAGTGACCATTCCCTAGACATACACTGAGTTTGGAGCAAAAGTAACCAAAAGTAAATTAGAGGATTAATTGCCATATATATGAAATAACAATAGTAATGATAGAAAAGTTGGGGACATTTACCAAATATTATTGATATAATTTCAACTCCTAAGCCTTTTTCCCCTAAAAAATGTTTACAAAAATGTCAACTAATATTCAACTATTTTTTGTAGAATAGACTTAATATTTCTTTGATAAGATTGGGCCATAAGGTAGGTAGACTTTGCACTGGTTGTACTTTTCAAGACCAAAGAAGTTTTGAAAATGTATGCAAAGATACTATCAGAAACCTATATGATAACAGAAATGTAAAAGCAATTGTGGCCTTTTAGAGAAAAAGAAAAATCCAGTAACATTTTATAGGCTCTATATGCAAAAAAAAAAAAAAAAACCTGAATTTACCTATGAGATGGTGTATTAGTGTTTTTATTGAATGCTGTGGCGAAATACCTGACAAGAAGCAGCTTTAGGAAGGGATGATTTTGGCTCACAGTCCCAGGGGGTACAGTACATCATGGTGGGGAAGGCAAAGAGGCATGAGAAGGACTCTGGCTGGTCACATTGCAGCCTCACAGCCACAATTGGGAAGCAGAGAACAGGAAGTGAGGTCAGGCTATAAAACCTCAAACCCCACCCCCAGTGACTCACTTCCTCCAATAAGGTTCCACCTCCTGAAGGTTCCCAATCAGAGACACCATCTGGGGACCAAGCATTTAGGCACCTAAGTTCACTCTGCAACAAATCTGCTTTCTAAGATTTCTCTCTCAGTCTTATTTTGAGGCAGACAAGGGAAAGGAATTTTGTGATCACCATTTCTTCAGGACATGCCAATCTGTGATTGAAAATAAAGGCATGATACCATTAAGGAAAGAATATTTCACTGTCCCCATTGTTACAGAAGCTAGCTCCATTTGCTTACTGCTTGAAATCCAATACCAAAGATGAGCACTGGTCAGAAAATCCTCTGCCTTCCCCCCCCACCACCACTGCGACCCCTGCCAACAGACCATCTTGGGGAACAAGTGCACAGCACTAAAGGGCTTTTCAAAAGAATAGAGGGAGGTTCTGTGGGTCACTGGGCAGGAAAGCTATATACCGAATGGGTCTTCAGTATTCGGCACTTGCATTTATTTTCTTTTGCCCAGAACATCACATTCAACCTCACCTCTTAGGCTAGTTCCTATAATTATTTAGATAAACACATTATTTTTCTGCAAGCTAAGCATCATATTACAACCTTGGCAGAAGATATTTTCATTCACTTACTAAATTGATTTTATCAGTGATCTTATAGTTTATCTTTTTGTTTTTAGTTTCGAAGCAATGGACAAATTATAAGGATTGAGTTATATTTTAGAGTAATATGAAAATTTAATCAAATATTTCACATAGGAATGAAAATTTGCATTTAATACTCATTAATAAAAAATTTTTTTAAAATAAATTCAACCAAAAGATGACTGAATAAAAGTTATTCAAGTTCTGATCTTTCATCTTCAAAATCATGGTGCTCTTATTTGTTACACATCAGCATTTTGTGTGCAGAAGAACGTATATCACAGGGGTTGGGGCTTCTTATCAGAATGGATGGAGCTAAGTCTATGTGTACAGAAGGCTAATCAGATAAGTAAGATTCTCTGGATCTGTTTCTGGTAGAATACAGAGTTTATTAAAGAAAATGGAACAAAAAGTTGCTAATTTGAAGTTTGTGTATTAAAACAATAGTAGTTGTTTAGAGTTTAGACTCAATGGAGTTTATTGTTTGTTTGTTTTGTTTTTTTCCAGGAAAGACAATTTTATTACAAGAATGGTGATAATAAGTAGATCAAAACTTAGCTTTATTAGAAATTTTCAGTTCTCTTGACAAGATTTCCCCTTCCTGTCCATCCCAGGGGATGGGCTACCTCCTGTTCAGCCCTTGATAAGTCCCTGGTAAGCCCCAACCTGTGGACACCCCGGGGGCTCTGCACAGGAAATGGAAACTTGGAACCTGCACACAATTTTGAAATTAAAAATTATAGAAAACATTTTACTATATGTATATCTATTTTAAAGATAAGAACTAGAATAGCAATTAGTGTTTTAAAAAGTCAAAAGAGAATTTAAAAGATTTTATTTATTTATTTTCAAGCAGAGAAATACAGAGAGAGAGAAAGGGAGAGAGGGAGGGAGAGAGCACCAGGGCCACCACCTGGTGGGTCTGGCATATGTGGGTCCTGGGGAATTGAACCCGGGGGCTTTAGGCACTGGAGGCAAGTGCCTTAACCGCTGAGCCATCTATCTCTCCAGCCCAGAAGATTTTTTAATTTTAAGCACATTTTGTGAGAAGTCCTGTACATGCCCCTTTGACCCTGGAAGAACATTCCTCCAGTGTACCATTAAATACTTTGACATCAAATTATTTTTAAGGCCCTTTTGGATCTCAATCTATGATACCTACTAGAATTTTGTGAACAAAAAGATAAATTGTCTCCCATTTAACATCCATGGTTCTCCCTTTCCCAAGGAAGAGGAGATTGAACCAACTGTCACATCTTTCTGAATTTCTGTGATTTCCATGGAAAGATGTGAGGCCTGCACGAAGTAGTAAAGGGAAACACACAAGCAAGAGCCAAGAATAATGACATATTTTTCTTAAAAAATAGAAAAAATCTTTAAAGACTCATGTTTATTCTGGGTTTCTGTGAGCCTAAAAGTGTGTGGAGTCCTTTAAGGAGGTGGCTCTGGAAGGAACCCCACTTTTTTCTTTATTTTTTTCAAGTTTCTTTTTTTCCTCCATATTTATTGTCAATAATTAGATACATTGTATGAGCAAGTCTTATGATGGTACCCCCATTTCCCTCCTCCCTGTCCTCAACCTACTGGGGGTCTTCCTCAGTTGGCTTGCTGGAACAGTCCATGGGGTAGGGGGTTATGGATTGCATAAGAGTTAGCCAGTTATTTTTTCCTTGTGTGTTGTGGCTGAGGGGTTGATGGCTCTGAAAACCCCACTTCTTATACAATGATAGGATGATCTCAGGCTGAGACAATGAGCCAGGAGAAATGCTCTAGAGACACTTATGCTCCTCCCTTGGCTATCAGACTATCACCTTTCTTCACTTGCATAATGAGTGTATTTAAACAGGCAGAGTCTAAGCTTGAAGCTGACCTTCAAAGAAAAGATAAAAATATCTTCTGTCCTACAACTATCAAAGGAATGGACCTGGGGACAAAGAGCTCTGCCAGACCCAGAAAGGGTTGGGGGAATTTTAATCTCAACAACCCCTAAAACTACTTTCTCTTTCGAAAATGAGATTCATGTTAAGACCTCATTTTTCCAGACATGGGCTTAAATTTAAAAAAGAAAAGCTAACAGAGACAGAGGCAGTGGGGGCCAAAATCATTTCTCTCCCCAAAAAGGACTTGCTAACCAATTTCACAGATGAATTTTACCTAAGTCTCCCTCTCATTGGTGAGGTATTGGCTCATGAGGTTCAGAGCATGACATTCCAAAATATGGCCAAAAGAAACCAGAATTTGTCACTCCAAAACATGCCTTTTTCGCATAGGGATTATTTTGAGTTTGTTATATGGAGAAACTACTGCTATAAGAGAAGTTCAGAGTGTCTTTTCCATTGGTAACAGTTGAGTTTTAGAAGGCATTTATTTTAATGTGGTTGTTAGTTTTGTGGTTGTTGTTTTTGTTTAATTTTGTAATCCTTTGCTTTCTGCTGTAGCAGAGACCTGTATAATTGGAAATCTTTTTTACAAATATTAATTTCTCTTACAAAATAACAGTTTACATTCTCTTTCTCGAGCTTCTCTTCAGTAAGTTGATCAGCTCCTCTCATGGCCTGCAAAAGTCTAAAAATAAGGCATCCCAAGACAGTCTGTCAGCATACTTGATAACCATTACTTGCATTGATATTTGCTATCTTTCAGATCTGCCAACTTTAAGATTAAAAACATTGGCCAGCCGTCAATTACTGGTAGGGAAATCTCATGCTGTTCCTTTTCATTTCATTTAATGACAGTCCATAAATGGGACACAACACTTAAGTCCTGAGATTCACAGGTTAACCCTGACATATCTTCCCAGATCCACCCTAGATCCAACTTGTTTCCCCCCCACCCCCATCTCTGGCTCCTGATATGCTTGAACTTTCTATCCTGCAGGCTAAAAGCTTCAAATGTGCCCACCAATTCCTATTCGTACCACTCATCTGCACCTTCCTTCTCATATGAGAAGTCAGAAAATGTCAGGGTCACAGTTTTAGAACCTCCTGAAATTTTCCTTGGCTTGGATTCAAGAGGCCATGACTACCAGCAGCCAAATAACCAAGCCCATGTCCAGTGGGAATAGAGCAAAAATGAGTACATGATACAAAATAACAGCCTAGGATCAGCCCACTTGTAAATAAATCTCAAGCAAAGGTACAACAAGATGCTCTGCCTATATAAAACTAGAAAATAATGAAATAAGATACCTACCTATTTCAGACATGCTATTATGTATTGGTAAAACTGAAACTAGGTGACTCTATAATCATGAGCTTTAGAGTTATATCTCCTTGATTCAACAACCCAGCTGGGAATACTTCAAAATCCAGTGGACCCATAATGATTTATTTGAAAAGAAAATAAAGAAAATAATCACATTTATTATCTCATTATCAGAAAAAATAAAATATGTGGGAAAAATTTAATCAAGAATGTAAAATATCTGTACCCCCAAAACTATAAAGTATAGATGATTTAAAAATAACTGAAGAAGACATGAATAACTGGAAAGATATACCATGTTCATGGATTAGAATTGTTAAAATGTCCAGACCGCAAAGTGAACTACAGTGTAATTTCTATTAAAACTTCCATTGTCAGGCTAGGGAAATGTCTCAGTGGTTAAAGGTACTTGCTTGCAAAGCCTGCTGGCCCAGGTTCAATTCCCCAGAACACATATAAAGCCAGGTATACAAACTAGCACATACATCTGGAGTTCATTTGCAATAGTAAGAAGCCCGAAAATCCCTATATCCCTATTCTCTCTCTCTCTCTCTCTCTCTCTCTCTCTCTCTCTCTCTCTCTCTCTCTCTCTCTCTCTCTCTCTCCACTTAGCCCAGGCTGACCTGGAGCTCACTCTGTAGTCTTAGACCGTTCTCAAACTCTCAAACTCACTCATGGTGATCCTTCTACCTTGGTAGGGATTAAAGACATGCACCACCACATCAGGCTCTAAAATTAATAGAATCATGAAAGACTCCAAATAAATAGCTCCACATTTCTGGAATGAACTTTCAAATCTCCCCCACAAACTTATGTGTTCTGGATGCTCTATCCCCAGCTGATGGAAGCTTTGGAACTGGAACCTTGTTGGAGCTGTGTTGTTAGAGGGGTCAGGATTATGGGTGTTATAGCCAGCTTTCCCTTGCTAGTGAGTGTTTGACACCCTTTCCTGCCACTGTTTGCAGGCTGTGGCAGAGGTGATGTCCACCTTCTGCTTATGCTGTCTTTTCCCAGCCATCATGGAGCTTTCCCTCAAGTCTGTAAACCAAAATTAACCCTTTCCTCCACAAGCTGCTTTTTCCATTGGGTTCTTTGTTACAACGAGAAAGCTGACTACAATAAACAGTTTGGGGGAGGATGGAATTTATTTCGGCTTACAGATCCAAGGGGAAATTCTATCAATGTCAAGAGCAACTGGCTCACCACAAGTAAGTGCAAGAACAGCAGGAACCCAGGTAGAGCTCCAAACTACTCTGCATACCTTTAGGCTAGAAATCAGATCCATCCCCAAACATATTCTTGGGCTGTACCCCAGAATCCACCCCTAGTGACACCTCTTCCAGCCAGGACTGAAAATTCAAATTATGAACTTTAATAAACTCCTGAGTCTAATAGGGACATACATTCAAACTACCACAGATACCCAAACCTATTGAGAGAAAATAAGCATTATACTTCCTCATTTCAAATTGCATTACATGCATTGGTAATCAAAATAGTATAATACTGGCATAAAAATACACTTATAAAAATTCCTAGAAGGAAAAATTACTGAAGATCTTGACATTGGTTATGAAATGATCTCATAGACATGATACGGAAAGTGCAAGCAACCAAAGTAAAAATAAGCAAGTGGAGCAAAGAAGCAATCAGCAAGTACAAACACAGTTACCCATTGGGAGAAAATATTGGAAACCATGTATTCATAAGGAATCACTATGTAAAATAGGTACAAAACTCACTCACACACCTCAATAGCAAAACAAGGGCAAAAACAAACACACAAGTTAAATATCTCCCACTTAAAATGCTTTAGACTGTCAGTGTCTTTGAATTTGGATTTCAGAATATTAACATTAAAAAAAACAAGAGGGTTAGGAGATAGACCCCAAGTCCAAATGCAGAATTCATTTAATATATATATATATACCTTATACACATAGCCTGGAGACAACTTGATGCAATATTTTTAACATGCCTACATTTTGACTCACACACTACTTACAAGAGGTAAGCTGTAGAATTTTCCACTTTTAACATTATCTTGGTACTCAAAAAGCTTCAGATTCATGTCTGGCATGGTGGTGCACACCTTTAATCCCAGCAATCGATAAACAGAGATAGGAGGATCACCTTCCATTTGAGTCCAGCCTGGGACTGCATAGTGAATTCCAAGTCGGCCTAGGCTAAAGCAAGACCCTATCTCAAAAAACCAAAAAGAGAAAAAAAAAAAAAAAGCTTCAGATTTTGGCATTTTTGTTGTTGGACGGCGATCCTCCCATCTCTGCTAGGATTAAAGATCATGCACCACTATGCCTGGCTTTTGGAATATTTTCATTAGAACATAGAAAAAGGTTTTAAAACTTTTTATTTTAAAAAAATCAATAGCTGTTTTTGTTTCACCTGACCTCTCCTCCACCAAAGCCTTTCTCAAGTCCTGCAGTGAGCTCCAGAGATGCAGCTTCCGTGGCACCTCGTCTATGTTGGGTGGACTTTCGGTGATGCAGCTGCCTTGGAGTCTACCCTTGTTCCTCTTAGCAAGCCCACACCCTGCTCTGTAAGGTAACCTCAATAAATTCATTGGCTCATCAAAACTGGTTTTGGTGCAGTATTACTTTTATCTGTCTTCTGTGCCCCACACAACAAAGAAGTTCAAAATATTGTAAAATCCACAAGGCCCCTCCTCAAGGTTATAAAATCAAGGAAGGAAGGAAGGAAGGAAGGAAGGAAGGAAGGAAGGAAGGAAGGAAGGAAGGAAGGAAGGAAGGAAGGAAGGAAGGAAGGAAGGAAGGAAGGAAGGAAGGAAGGAAGGAGGAAGGAAGGAAGGAAGGAAGGAAGGAAGGAAGAAAGAAAGAAAGAAAGAAAGAAAGAAAGAAAGAAAGAAAGAAAGAAAGAAAGAAAGAAAGAAAGAAAGAAAGAAAAAGATTGTAGATTGTAGGAGTCAGGATGCCTGCAAGTCACATTCAAGGAACGAAGCTTCCTTGACTCCCCACCCATGATGTGTTGGATTGTTTTGCTGATGCAACTGCCTCTGAGTCCTTAATGCTCCTGAGGAAACCTCCTCACCTGTACTTCTGTAAGTAGCTCCAATAAGCTCACTGGTTTATCAGGCTAGATTTGGGCAGATATGTTTCTTTAGTCTGTCTGTAGTGCCCTATCTAGACTGAATAGATGTTTGTTCACATCTTCCCAGGAAAATATCCTCCCCACTAAAGTCACACGCCACCCCTAAAAGTCCACTGATAGATGACTGGATAAAGAAATGGCGGTGTACATACATATAATGCAATATTATTATGCCTTTAAAAAATAAAAGAAGTTACGTGTTGTTTGCCACAACACGGCTGAGCTTGGAGGGTATTATGCTAAATGAAATAAACAAGATAGAAAGACAAAACAGCACAATCACACTAAGATATGGAATCTAAAACAATCAACTCTATAAAGACAGAAAGCAGAGCAGTGGTTACCCAGAGTGAGAGGGGCTGTGAAATGGGGCGATGTTGATCACAAGGTACAAAGTGGCAGGTGTGTAGGACGAGAAAGTCTGTGATCTAATACACAACATGAGAACCACAGTCAACCATGCTGACTAGGATTTGCTGAAGATAGATCCAGATGTCTTACCACACACAGAGAAGTTCTGAGAGGAAATGGATATATAATTGCCTTGACATTCGAAGTCATTTCATTATGCACATGTGTGCCAAAACAATAAAATACATTGAAATGATTATGCATAAAAAAGTTTATTCTGATGGTCATGGTAATCCCAGCACTTGGGAGGCAGGGGGAGGAGTATTGATGCAGATTTAAGGGCAGCCTAGTTTATGTAGAATTCCTGGAGAGCCATGTAAGTAGTTTAATAACAAAGATTCATTCCATTATTATTTATGATAGTAAAAAAATTAAAGCAAACTTAAAATGCAGATTGATAAATAAGTAAAAGTTTAGACATATCTTGAAATAAGAAATAAATAAGATGCAAGTATTTAATAATGATTATGGAAAGCTTGGGAAAATGTGATCGTTGAATTTGGGGTAGTTTTATTACGAAAATGATGAAAATGACTACACATTTTATACTTTTCATACTCTTTACCATTATTAGGTATTATATGGGTGCTGGCGAATCAAACCCAGGCAGTCAGGCTTTGCAAGCAAGCACTGTTCAGTATCTCCTTAGGCCCTTAAATCACTGAAGTTTTAGTCAATCAGCCTTGTAGAATGTTTAATGTAGATGCAACTTTTTTTCTGGGAACTTCAGTTCATATCATATAAAAATGCTTCTGTTTAGCATTTGATGAAATAACATCAACATTTAGAGTATTAAAAATTGTTTTCTAAGCCGGGCTCGGTGGCACACGCCTTTAATCCCAGCACTTGGGAGGCAGAGGTAGGAGTATCGCCATGAGTTTAAGGCCACCCTGAGACTACATAGTGAATTCCAGGTCAGTCTGGGCTAGAGCGAGACCCTACCTCGAAAAAAAATTGTTTTCTAGTAATTCCAGAAAAATAGATTTATGTAAGTATTTATTATTACTTTCTGTAAGTCAACTAGAAAAAAGGTTTTTTTTTTCAATTGAAGATACTTCATGATATACTTCATTGATACTCTCCAGAGGCAAGGAAACATTTCTTGCACACAACGAGCAAAAAGCATGTCTCAGCTGCAGAGAACAGGTTGGCTTCAGAGCCATCACATCAGCTGCAGGTCAGCGACAGCATTGAACCAAAGAACAGTTTCCAACGCACTGTTTTTTTCATTCTAGTAGACATTAAATACTTTTCAAATTAACTGAGGTCACTGATAGACAAACAAACAAAAAGATGGACAGGCTGGATTCCCTATCATCTTCCATGATAGAGAATAGAATCCCATGAATCCTATGGTCACATCATCAAACCAAGTTCCTCACAACAATCAAGAAGGTTATTCACATGAGGTCATCCCTTAACCATAGAATCAAGGGGTACTGAGTAGTCCTGGCATAGGTCTAGAAAGGGACTTGGGTGTGGCCACAGGTTTCATAAGGATGCTCTTTGGAGTATGCAATTGATACTGATTTTAAATGAAAGTGTAGAATCACCAATGTCTGGGCCCAGTGCTGAAGAGAAACATCATCCCATATAATGATACAGCCTCTTTCTGTGAAATATATTCTCCCATAATGCCTATCCTCAAGCTACCAACACAATGTCATGAATACAGAGTTAACAAGAGTATGGTCACACTCTAGGACACATCTGTACTGGCTCATGGTAAGTTAGCCAAACCACAGACTACCAGGCTTGGCCTAGAAACAGACACAATAAAAACACAGAAAGAAAGAAAGAAAGAAAGAAAGAAAGAAAGAAAGAAAGAAAGAAAGAAAGAAAGAAAGAAAGAAAGAAAGAAAGAAAGGAAGGAAGGAAGGAAGGAAGGAAGGAAGGAAGGAAGGAAGGAAGGAAGGAAGGAAGGAAGGAAGGAAGGAAAGAAAGAAAGAGAAGAGAAGAAAGATAGCAGCCAGACACAATAAAAACACAGAAAGAAAGAAAGAAAGAAAGAAAGAAAGAAAGAAAGAAAGAAAGAAAGAAAGAAAGAAAGAAAGAAAGAGAAGAGAAGAGAAGAAAGATAGCAGCCAGAAAGAGATAATTTGGGATTCATTCAGTCTGAAGACAGAAAAGTAAGCGACAAAGGTTGATCAGGCTGTCAGGATGAGCACTTCAATAGCACCCACTAGGTAAACTCAATTTGAAGATCTCCCCAAATTCTGAGATCTGGTTCTGCGGCAGGATAGAAAGGTAAGGAAATTTGGGAAAATTTGGTAAAGGAGCTCCCACTCAGGAAGCATCTCCCCATCAGAGAAGCAAGAATCCCAGCCAAAGGAACAACTGCTTAAGGACTTGTCTTCCGTTCTCAGCTGTAAACCTCCAGTTTTCCAGGAATCACACCCTAAACCTCTTTCTATAAATGCCATATCCTATATTCCTTGTGAAATCCTAGTGGCTCCTGGTTTTATCATATTGGGTTGTGGCATCTCTGGAACCACCTCATAATCTCAGTTATCAAAGAGGGAAACAGACCTACGGTGGAGGCTCCACATGGAACCCTAAAGAGAGTGGTAGGATAAGCAAGAGACCTATCATCACAGCCAATCAGTCAACCCAGGATAAGCCAGCGAGGCAGACACCAACGATTTCAACACAGCCTAAAGCAGAAGCACAGAGACCCCCCACTAAGACCTCAACAATAAAGCAGCCTTTATACTCACCCACCAAGACTCAGGGAACTGAGTGGAAAAGGGGTCAGAAAGACTGTGAGAGCCATGGTGGGGGAGAACTGCCAGAGACATTGCCCCCCTCAGTAACAATATACAAAGGGGGGGATGGAACCGGGTTGACTCCTGAGCCTCTTAACCTCTCTTACCCCATAGACTGAGCCAGTTTGCCCATGGAGGAAGATATCCAGCTAATTGGGCACAGAGAATAGGGAAATTGGGGAATTGGGGATACCAACACATTATTTGTTCATTCAGTGTATCTAATTATGAATAATAAAGACATAATTTAAAAGGGGGAAACAGGGGAGGGAGAGCTCCCTAAGACCTCACAGAGCAATGGAATTTCAAAAGGATTTGGAAGTTCCTATATGCAGTCACCACTAGGACCCTTGAAATGTGACTCTGTCCTTGGAGGAGCCCCATGCCTTCCCTTCTTTCTCCAAACCCTCTTGTGTAAGTCTCTGTTAAAATAGCTTTAGTAAAATCTTCAACTCAGCTTCACACTGGCTCTTATGAAAGAATTCTCTCCTGTGTCGAATATGTGAGTCCTGGCTTTAGACTGAGTTGAGATCCCTCAAAGTTTCGAGGAACTCCTCAGGCTGCTGAAGGTGACAGTGTGGAACTGTCTTGGTTCCCTCTCGGCTGACAGTTCCAGAACTCAGCACTTCACAAGACAGCTTGTCATAATTGTGAATGTCTCTTACTTCAAAAGTTTTCCCTTACAATCAGACAAAAATATTTTTCTGCCAAAAGGCTCAATCATGTTCTTGGTAAGTATACAAAATAAATCTTTTTTTTCTTGAGACAGTGACTCATGTAGCCAAGGCTCTCCTTGACCTTGCACTCCTGATCCTCCTGCCTCCACCTCCTGAGTACTGGGATGAAAGGCTTTCAATACTACACCCAGTACCAGAAATCAGTCGAACCCAGGGCTTTGTGCATGATATGCAAATCTCTACCAAATGAAATACATTCCTTCCTTGATTCACTAAACTTTCAGTATTAAGTATAATTATTTTATGACTAAAAACTTAGTCCTATGCTTTATTTATTCATTTTATAAAGAAATTGGGAGCCCAAAAGATTGAGGACATTCCTGTGTTTCTGTAACCATCACATTTGAAGAAATCAGAGTTAAAACTTTGCCACCCCACAGGCCTCCTGAGTTTTTGTTTTTTAATTATATTACTGTCTCCTCCAATGTGATTATAAGGACTCTCCTCTCAGGTACCCTCTTCTTATAGGTCTCTGTTTACATCGTATCATTCTGAAAGCCAGGTACTGGGGTTCTCATCAAATGTCATCCCATTTGCCTAATCAGTTCAGTCTATGCTCTGAATACTTAATTCATTAATGTTTTTAGCCATTTGGAAGTACGTTTCACGTTTTAACTCTTGTCTTTGTCAAGCATAATTTTCAAAAGTTAAAAGCTTGGCTTGCATAGAAACACAGAGTTTACACAGACAAAAAGTTATTCAACTTGGGCTAGGGAAAGGTAGCTCATTGGTGGGGTACTTGCTTAATATTTAGGATAACTTGAGTCCAATTCTTAGCACAACATATGCTCAAACTAAACTCATTAATATATAAGATAAGCTGGTTTGAAGACATTGGAGGAGGAACAAGAAAACATTTCAGAAGTTAGGGCTTATATAATCCACCAAAAAGAAAACAGAAAAAAAAAAAACCTAGCACATTGTAAGCTGAGGAGATGGCTCAGCAGTTCAAGCCACTTGCCTGCAAAGTCTGCCAGCCCAGGTTTGAGTCCCCAGCACCCATGTAAAGCTGGATACAAAGTGGCACATGCATATGTGAGTACACATACCTGCACATGTAAATAAACAAATAAAATTGATCTTTAGAGGGAAACGCCTAGATAATAGCCTTAAAACATTAGAACATAACTTCTGAGATTACCTTTTCTACCAAGGAGAAATCTTCTGTATCTCTAGCAGGTAGAAACACAAGCTGACATGTGCCTCACAGTGTTAAGTGAAGAACTGGAGATGGAAAATGGATAGGCAGTCGAGGGTAACAGGGCCCCTAAGGTGAACAGTTCATTTCTCTCTTGGTCAAAACTGAGACATGTCCTTTGACATGTAAGAGGAGTCCTGTTCTTCCTCATCTCTTGTTTCCCAGAAGACTTCCCCTTTCCTAGAAACCAGGCATAAGGACATGATTAAGCCTGGGAGGCACCTGGACACCTGGCAGAGGAACTTAACTGATAGCTCCTCCCCCATCCAGTAAATTCCTTTAAAAACCCCAGGCGGAGTCAAC
Source organism: Zapus hudsonius (assembly GCA_004024765.1). Taxonomy (NCBI): domain Eukaryota; kingdom Metazoa; phylum Chordata; class Mammalia; order Rodentia; family Dipodidae; genus Zapus; species Zapus hudsonius. The sequence goes on along the minus strand of PVHP010002269.1, from coordinate 55,182 downwards.
ATGCAGGTTGCCCACTTTAGACCCCTTCTTCTATATGGGAGCTCTGCCTTCTTTCCTTCTCTTAAGCTCTATAATAAAATCTTTCTTAACCTCCTCATTTATGGTCTGAAATTTCATTCTTTGATTTGACAAGACAAGAACCTGGAAGCCACTGGCTCAGTAGAAGCTTTGTGTGGCCACGAGCATCTGGCACCTTAACCACTGAGTTAAAAGCCCAACGGAGAGTTGTGAAAGGCTTTGTCATTCTCAAAGACACCCCAAATTCCTGTGTCATAATCATTAAGTCAAACAAGATGCACCTTCCTAGAAAAGCTCCCCTAGACACCTCTTACACAATGTCCCCATTTGTCCTTGAAAGGACAGACAGCATTCTTTTGCTTCACCTTCAAGTGTCTCTGAAGGTTTCTTCATATCTTTTTATCAGCCACTGTTTTGCTTGTCTCCAAGAGCCTGCTTCAGTAAAGCAAGGCAGGACATTGCATTGTTTTATATAAAATTATTTATATCAGTCTGGGTCATTTGCCTTCTCAGCCCAAGATTCTTTGCTATATATCTATGGTAACATTGGATATTGAGGGACTCTACTTTGCAAGGTAGCCTGGAAGGTAACTAGCAGTCACAGGTTCCCCCTGTAACTTCTACCCACTGGGAACGTAGACTAAGAGACAGACAGAAGCTTTGATCGGCAGGTAACAGCACTTGCTGCACAAGTATGAGGGCAAGAGTTCAATACTCAGCAACCATGTAAAAAGCCAGGTGGACATTCATTCCTGTAACTTTGGTGCTGAGAGCGGTGGAGGCGGAAGAATTGCTGTGGCTCCTGGCCAGACAGTCAGACTGAAAAAAAAAAATAGTAGCTCCTGGTTCAGTGCAAGAGACTGTCTCAAGGAACTATCATGGAAGAATGATAGAGGAGAACATGCCTCATTCTCCTCTGGTCTCCACACACACACACACACACACACACACACACACACACACACACACACACACACACA
>PVHP010002269.1:6473-54084 GCA_004024765.1 Zapus hudsonius | reverse complement strand
GTTTCAAAAGGACTGTTATGTTACCACGTGTAATAAGTCCCTTATTCTGAGCATAGATGTAATTCCACCACTCCTCACACAACCATGGTTGGGTAAACATGTTTTGCTGCATGGAAATAGAAGACACAAGAGTAAACTGAAAATTAGAGTAGGAGAAAAGCATGTTTAATTGGAGAAAATTTGCAAAGGCTCCGTAAGGAAGACAGCATTTAAGAAGGGCTTTGGAAAACCATTTGCACAGAAAAAGAAACACCTGAGTAAAGAGATAATTGAGAGATTGGTAGAAAATATTTGCAAATTATACACCTGATAAATGGCTAGTATACAAAATATAGAAGAAATAAAACACAATACCAAGGCAATAACTTGATTAAAAATGGGCAAAGATTCTGGACATTTCTCATGAGAAGAACTATGAAAGATCAATACACATGTGACTAAATAATTAAAAATGTGTTTTCAAGGGGAAACAAAGAAAAAATATATTCCTCACCTGTAATACACCATCTCTAGTGACTGCTTTGGAAAGCAAATACACGTCTAAATAAACAGAACAAGGTAACAAAGCACTAATCTCTGAACCTCAGTGCCTGCCTGGTAGAGAACCAAGATGTGGTCATCAACTCTTTATTTGGCCACCATACCTACCCAGACAATTGTAAAATACCCCCCTCAAAAAGATTATGATTCGGGACTGGAGAGATGGCTCAGCGGTTAAGGCACTTGCTTCCAATGCCTAAGGCCCCGGGTTCAATTCCCCAGTACCCACATAAGCCAGACCCACAAGGTGGTGGCCCTGGTTCTCTCTCTCTCTCTCTCTCTCTCTCTCTCTCTCTCTCTCTCTCTCTCTCTCTCTCTCTCTCTCTTTCTCTGTGTGTGCTTGAAAATGAATAAATATTTGTTAAAAAAGATTATGATTCAGGAAGTTTTGAATGAAGATGGAAATATGTCTGCAGAAAAAGTCATATGAAAGATCTTTTAACTCTATCTGGAGAGAATTCCTAATGAAGCCCCTGTAAATTACTTCTCTTCTTAGCATGTGTGAGTAACCCAAACTGTCCAGTGATGAGTGGCATAAGAACTGAAAAAGTTCTCTAAATAATCAAAATTTTATTGTTATGTTACCACATGTAATAAATCCTTTATTCTAAGCATAAGAGCTGTATATATTTTATTAGCAGAAAAAAATCATTTCTCCCAACACTTGCCAGATGAATGTTCAAGAAACAATGAAGGGATATAGACTTGTAATGTTGCCAAATTATGAGCCCACATGTCTCCTTCAGGCTCTGCTGATTGGTTCCAGGTCTGACATCTGGAACCATGCAACATAAATAGCCCGGTTTCCATATGATTGACCTTCAAGTCCTCCTGCTGGCTTCTCTTCTCCAGATGAAATAAGCATAGTCCTCACTGCCAATGGCTTCAAGATTTGTTTCTTGTGTGATACCTTCTCATTGGAGGCCGTCCAGTTTGCCAGTGTGACTCCCAGCATCAACCATGGCATAACCTGTCATCCGATACCACATTTACAGCAAGCAGTCATCTTGTTCAACCTGTTTTGCCAACTCTGTGGTAAAATTACAAGAGAAGTTAAGGGAAAATAACATCCCCACATCCCTTTAATGGAATGGCTTGGCATTTTCCTGGAGTCATTGAGAATGCTTGCCAGGTTCAGGGGCATCCAGTTAGAGCCTAGTCAGGAAGTCAAAAGCACACTAGTTATTTAAAGAAAGGGGATATAGCATAAAGGCTGTTAATCATTGTGCACTGGGCAGCCAAGAGCATAAAGAGGAACACTAAGACATCACGTATTAATAGCTGAAGGGAGTGGCTTTCACCTTGGTTAGCCTGCTCTGTGCTAGATCTGAAGAAGGAATTAAATTTGCAAGGATTCTATGAGAAGAATACCTATGGGAGGAGCTTCGATGGCTGGAGAACTGTGTGTCAGAAAAGCCAGGTTTGGGAGAAAGGAGTCGTGAAATCTAAGGAGGTTTCAGCAAAGTCATGAAACTGTCACTGAGTCAAAGTTGCCAGTCATGGGAACCCCGTGCTTCCGTGCCTCTGAGGACTCATTTCAGCATCCAGGCATGCTTAGTCATTACCAGGAGTAGGTTATGGGGTGGGAAAGGGGCCTCAGCAAACAGCAATGAGGGATTTCTAAATGCAGTGAGAGTCCCAGTGCACTTGATCAAGGGAGCTTCGTTACTGGGTACAGCACAGGGCATCCAGTTACATTTGAATTTCAAATAAACAATATCAAATATTTCATAGGTGTACTTGCATAAAATTATTCACTATCCAAATTTAACTAGCATCTATCCTGTTTTCATTTGCTAAATCCATCAACTCTAATGATAATCTCTATTGTTGAAGGTCAGTGAGGCACATCTACATGGCCACCAAAAAAACATCCCTTGATCTGAGAGAGGAAATTTAAGAGTATGTTTAGATATTATGATATCCAACTAAGTGACCTGGTTTTCAGTCAGACACTAGAAACAACATTGAAGTGGGATATTTATTTATTTATTTATTTATTTATTTATTTATTTATTTGAGAGTAAGAGAGTGAAAGGCAAATAGAGAGATAGAATGGGTGTGCCAGAGCCTCCAGCCACTGCAAACAAACTCAGACACATGTGCCACCTTGCACATCTGGCTTTATGTAGGTACTGGGGAACTGAACTTGGGTCCCTCTGCTTTGCAGGCAAATACCTTAATCGCTAAGCCATCTCTCCAGCCTAGGAATCCATTCTTAAAGAAAACAATCAAAGCAAAAGACAAGTAGTAGCTTTGGCCAAAAGCTGCAACTAAAGCCACATTTTAGCCCTAACTCCTAAACCAAGTGCAACATGCACACAACACATGCATATCTTCTCACACACACACACACACAGATATAGATGACATACATAAAGATATCACATACAGACCATACCATACAAACTACACACATGATCCAAAAACATGAAGTTCAGATCCTAAAATAGAAAAAAATTAATTTTGTCATAAAAATAATACAGTTCACAAAAATATTCCTGGACACAAGTTTAAACATGTAAACCAGAACTTTCTTATTAAAGTTATGTTGGGAAGGATTAAAAAGGGAGGGAGGGAGGAAAAAGGTAAAGAGGTTGAGCTTTTGAAATTTTCAAAACTTAGAGGAGGCTACTGAGCAGCCGAAAGTCAGACATGTTAGGAAGTGGCCCCACCAGCTGGTGCTCATCTCGGTCAGGGCATGAAGTTAGTTCTACTGGTGTTGGAAAACCACAAAGTGAATTCCATTGCAGCTGGTGCTTACAGATGAGAAGTGTTGCTGGAATGATCTCACAGGAACCACAGGAAGACAGCAAGCCAACAAGAAGCGGAGAAAGCAAGTTCCTTCTCCCTCTCCCAGCCTTGCCTTCTTCCCTCAACATGTTCTATTGGCAAAACTAACAGAGAGCCACTGGCAAAGAAGAGCTTCAAAACAGGGTATGAAAGACTGGACTTGCAACTGAGAATAGAACCTTAAACCGGTCTGGAGATGTAGCTCAGTGATTGAACAAATCTTAATCACTGTCAGTTACAGACTTAAATGTTTATCCAGAAGTCATAGATTGTTACAAGAAAATCTCAGTGCCAAAGGTGGACACCTCTGATCCTCCCAAATCCATACAGGCTATTGCCAAGGTTCTAGGTTGTCCACCAAAACTAGATGGCAAGACCCTGTTGATGAAGGTACCACATGCTTGGGCTGCAGGAAAATCAAGCTGGAAGCCTCCTCCCAGCCGCACCTGTCATGGTGCTGGAAAAGTGCTATGCAGCCTGTTAGGGGAGAAAAATCATCAATGATCTTAACCAGCAGTGGACCCTTCAAGCTTTATAGCTGGCAACCAAGGCAAGCTGTGCCCACTGGTACATATGCTGCACCATGGTGACATGTCTGTTATGGGGGAAACCAACTGCTCTCTGATTGGATTTGAGGCTCTCTCCATGGGAAGGAATTCATGTTTGGTACTGAAAACTTAATCAAAAGCCTATGGCTAGGGAGGTCATAAACCCTAGAGTGGGGGAGCTACTACTGATGTTTGGTTAAATGGATATAGTATACCCACCAAATTGCCCTCTAAACACTTATGTATACTTCCATAATGCTGCTCACTTTTGTTGGAGAAGTCTCTCTTTCCAGATAATGGTGACGACTTGAGAGATTCAAAGCTCATTAAAGTGCTGAGAAGTGACATTAGAGCTTTCAGCACTGAGACATCTCTGCCACCCCACCCCCCAAGGCTTAGGGACCATTGTGGAAGAGGAGGCAGAATATAAGAGCCAAAGGAAGGGAGGTAATGCTTTGGAATACTGTCTTCCAGACATTAAGTAGCCATTGCATTTACGACCTCACAATGACTGACACTATCTACACAAGACCTGCATAATATTAGGGCAAAAAAGGGTGACCTCAAAATAGAAAAGGAGGCTGGGCATGGTGGCTCACACCTTTAATCCCAGTACTCAGGAGACAGAGGTAGGAGGATTGCTTTGAGTTCAAGGAATTCGGTGGAGGGGGGCAGGAAGGAGGGTGGTGGAAAGGCACTATGATCAGGGTACATTGCGTCTATGAATGGAGGTTGTCAATAAAAAGTTACAAAAATAAATGTGCCGGTGTGGCGGCACATGACTTATATCTCAGCACTCAGGAGGCTGAGGTAGGAGGATTTCTGTTTGTTCAAAGCCAGTCTGGAGCTACAGAGTGAGTTCCAGGTCAGCCTTGGCTAAAGTAAGTCCCTACCATCCCAATTAATAAAATACTGAAAAATCATTAGTTCTTGTCCCCATGTGATTTCAACTTGACCTGACTTGTTAAATTTATGGGTTGTTTGTTTATAGAAAAATGCTGTTGATCACCTCACAGCCATCATTTCAGGTAGATTACATTAACAACCAGCAGCATGGGAGGTGGGATTGCCTTCGCATTTGAAATTGTCTTCTTGCAAAAATAAGTTAGGGTCTTCCAGCTCATCACTAAGACTGGGAGTGGGCTAAGAAAGAACAGGCAATCTTTGACACCCATGTACCTTGTCATGAGTGATGGGGAATCCAAATTCACATCACATGCTTATCAGCAAGCACTTTACTAACTGACTCCTCTCTCCAGTCTCAATTTTGCCATTTATTAAAGACAAAAGCAAAACTTCCTAATAATGCGATGGATGTGCTTATTTTTACAAACAGAATTAAGTCTTGGCTGAATACTTGTTATGGAAAGACATGAGCATCTTCAATGTTTTTCAGAGTTGATCAATATTTTGATATTATAACCAATGCTGAGAATGTCACTTTGTACAAAAATGTAGTACAAAATGGCAGAACTATGTTTAGAACCATTTTAGAAATGGTTGGAAATTCTGTCCCAATCTCAAGCCAAAATTCATTGAATGAGTTTTTTTTTTCCTTAATGAAACTCTCCAGCAACTCAAACAGCAATTTAAAAAAAATATCTATTTATTTATTTTGGGGAGCGAAAGAGATTGAGAGATTTAAAAAAAATACAGAGAAAATGATGGTGCCAGGGCCTCCTGCTGCCACAATTGAACTCTAGATACATACACCACTTTGTGTGTTTGGCTTTATGTGGGTACTGGGAAGTCAAATCCAGGTTATCAGGATTTTCAAGAAATTACCTTTAACCATTGAGCCATCTCTCCAGGCCCTCAAACAGTAATTTCTAAAATCAAAATTTCAAAAGCCAGGCGTGTTAGTGCACGCCTTTAATCCCAGCACTTGGGAGGCAGAGGTAGGAAGATCGCCATGAGTTTGAGGCCACCCTGAGACTACATAGTAAATTCCAGATCAGCCTGAACTACAGCGAGACCCTACCTTGAAAAAACAAAGAAAAAAATCAAATTCTCAAACAAAATATAATCTACAGTCTACTATTATTTTGATACTTAACATACTGAGATTTGATGGTTGGAAAAATATTAAATGTTTTTGTTTTCCATAATTTAACCATTATATTTCTGTAAGACCAGAAAACATTGTATATATATATATATATATATATATATATATATATATATATATAGTAAAAACACTTCTGTTTGCAGCATACAGTAATCTCAAATCTTAGCTGAGATGTTTCAGACAATATTCTTTGCTGAGGTGCCCCATGGCATGATGGTATATGTGCTCAATGCAAAATGCCATGTGTGTGCTTAGGTCCAAGGCTGCTCTGAAGTCACACATTGCAACGAGTGCTGACAGAGCCACCTCAGATTCATTACACATTTGATAGTGAGTTAATTTTTGGTCATTGTGTATCAGAAGCCTGTTACTGTTGCCCCTTATAGGACACAACCCACAGTTTAAGAAGTCGTGCATCCAAGTCATATTGGGTTGGGGGAGGGGGTGGATGACTAGCTAATTTCAATCTAGTATACAATGGGATTCCTTTAAACATTGCTTTTGAGTGAAAAGCGGTGACACAGTCAGATCTGTGCTTTAGAAAAGTACTTTTTCAGAGGGCAAAAGATGAGGACTTTGTCACAGATTCGTTCAAGAGATAATGAGGTCTTTGGGCTCAGTGGTTAAGGACAAACAAATGAATGTGTTCTCAGTGATCGATCCTCAGCTGATGGCAGCTTGAGTTTTACAACCTCTCTGGAGCTGTGTTGTTGGGGCGGGTTTATGGGGATTATAGGCCAGCTTCCCCTTGCCAGTATTTGGCACACCTTCCTGCTGCTGTTTGCAGTGCTGTGGCGGAGGTGATGTCCACCCCTCTGCTCATGCCATCGTTTTCCCTGCCAGGATGGAGTCTCCCCTCAAGTCCATAAGCCAAATAAACCCATTTCTCCACAAGCTGCTTTCGTTTGGGTTTTTTCTGCACAGCAACTAGAAAACTGATGGCAACAATATCCTTAACTCTGTTTGGCACTTGTACCCATTCACATGAAAATAATATTATCTCTACCTTTCAAATGTGAACATATGGAAGGTAGGGATTCCCAGTATTTTTAATGGGATTTATGTGATCCAAATGAGATCCAAATGAATGAGAATAAAATGTAAATAGCTGGGGGTGGAGGAGAATTCTCTGGCTATACAATAAATATTTTTACTTCAGGGGTTTCAAGAATTGAGCTGTGTCCTCCTAGTGCTTTCTGCATGAGCTCTGACATTGCATCATAGACTTCCTCAAGACAGTGACTTAGAGCAATAACAAGCACTTACTACCTGACACTGTGTGGTCAGGATTCTGCAGCGGATTAGGGGAGTAGTGCTGACTTGGAGTCTCTGGTGAGACAAGAGTCAAGATAATGGCTAAGCCCTCAAGTGAAATTCTGTGGAACAAGAGGAGTTGTTCCATGATTTGGATTTTAGAGGAAGGCTCAGGTTTTGTGTTCACATGACATGGCAATGGTTTTCCCCAAAGCAAGTGATCCAAGGGAATAGGAGACAGGCAGAAGTAATCATTCCAATGACCTAACTTTGGATATAACACAATGTCTATCACATTCTGTGCATTAGAAGCAGCTCACTAAGCCCAGCCCACATTCATTCAAGGGGAAAATAATTAGACTTCACCTTTTTTAATATATTTATTATCAGTAATTAGATATGTTGTATGAGAAAATCCTGTGTTGGTACCCCCATTTCCCTCCTCTCTGTCCCCATCCCACTGTGGACTTTGGTGCACATACTGGATATGTCCATGGGGTAGGGGGTTATGAACTGCACCAGAGGTAACCAGTTGCCTTTGTGTGTTGCTGCTGAGGGGGACAAGATCTCTGGATATTCTCCCCACCATGGCTCTCACAATCTTTCCATCCCCTCTTCCATTCAATTCCCTGACTCATAGTGGGTGAGTTTTAAGTCTGCTTTATTGTTGAGATCTTAAGTGTCTCTGGACTTCTGCTTTGGATTATGTTGGGTGTTGATGGCATCTGTCTCCATTGTCCTTTCATAGGTTATCTGATTTGCTGTGGTGATTGGTCTCTTGTTTATCTCGCCACTTTCCCATAGGCTTGGTTTCTGCCCTATATGATAGGTTAGGGTGGTTCATCTCCTGACTGGATGTCAGCCATCATCCCATGTTTCATTGGTGGAATTGGGTTGTCCATGGCTCTCACTGCCTTCTGAAAAATACAAACAGAATCTCCATTGGAGAGTGAGATCAGTTTAGTAGACTTCACCTTTTGAAAGGAGATAAATGTATGTGTAAACCAAATCTTGGTGCTGCAAAAACAAAACAAAAACCTGAAACTGGGTTCCTACTCTGTCCATTTTTTTTCATTTTGTTTTATTTTATTTTATTTTCTGAGTTAGGGTCTTGCTCTAGCAGAGACTGACCTGGAATTCACTATGTAGTCTCAGGGTGACCTTGAACTTACAGTGATCTTCTGCCTCCCAAGTGCTGGAATTAAAGGAGTGCCTAACAGACATTTATAGAACATTCCATCCCAAGGCTGCAGAATATACATTCTTCTCAGCAGCCCATGGAACCTTCTCCAAAATAGACCACATATGAGTCCATAAAACATGCCTCAACAAATTCAGAAAGATTGAGGTACCCCCTGCATCATATCAGGCCACAATACATTGAAGTTAAAAATTAACAACGGTAGGAGCAGCAGAAATTACACCAACTATCGGTGACTAAATAATATGATATTAAACAATGAATGGGTGGTTCAAGACATCAAAAAGGACATTGAAAATTTCCTTGAAGTGAATGCTATGAAAACACAACATGCCAAAACCTATGGGACACAATGAAGGCAATCCTAATGCCTTCATAACAAAGACAGAGAGATCTCATAGCAATCACCTAACCACTCACCTAAAAGCATTGGAAAAATGAACAATCCAACACTAGGAGTTCAAGGCAAAAAGAAATAATTAAGATTGGAGCTGAGATTAATGAAGTAAAAATGAAGAAAACAATTTTAAAATAGATAAAACAAAGAGCTGGTTCTTTGAAAAAATAAATAAGATTGGCAAACCCTTGGGCAATCTAATCAAATGAAGAAAAGAGAGAAGGCCCAAATCAACAAAATCAGAGAAGAAAAGGGAGAGGTCACAATAGATCCCAATGAAATTGGAAGAATCATCAGGTCATACTTCCAAAACCTCTCTACTCCACAAAGTTGGAGAACCTGGAAGAAATGGATGAATTCCTGTACACCTACCACCTACTAAAGCTTAATCCATAGCAGATAGAGCTCCTAAATGAACCTATCATATCCATGGAGATTGAAAATACAATCAAAACCTCTCCAGAAGTAAAAGTTCAGGACCTGATGGATTCAAAGCCGAATTCTACCTTCATCATAGAACTGAAACCACCCGACTTTCATGTTATAGGGAGAGAGGGAATGCTCCCAAACTCCTTCTATGAAGCTAGCATCACCCTAATCCGCAAACCAGATGTCATGGTTTGATACAGGTGTCCCCCACAAACAATTGAATGTGATCCTCAGCTGATGGCAGTTTGGGTTTTACACCCTCGATGAAGCTGTGTTGTTGGGGATGGGCTTATGGGGTTATAAGCCAGCTTCCCCTTGCCAGTGTTTGGCACACCTTCCTGCCACTGTTTCCAGTGCTGTGGCAGAGGTGATGTCCAGCCCTCTGCTCATGCCATCGTTTTCCCTGCCAGAATGGAGTTTCCCCTCGAGTCCGTAAGCCAAATAAACCCATTCCTCCACAAGCCGCTTTTGTTTGGGTTCTTTCTGGGCAGCAACGAGAAAGCTAACTACAACACCAGACAAACATGCAACAAGAAAGGAAAATTACAGACCCATATCCCTGATGAACTTAGATGCAAAAATCCTGAAGAAAATCCTCTCAAACCACATACAACAACACATCAAAATATTATCTATCTAGAACAAGTAGGCTCCATCCCAGGGATACAGGGATGGTTCAACATACGGAACCATTAATGTAATCCACCACATTAAAAGACTCAATCACAAAATGTACACGGTCATCTCAATCGATGCAGAGAAGGCCTTTGACAAAATTGAACACTACTTCATGATCAAAACGCTGGAAAGGCTAGACATAGTCGGCATGTACCTTAACATAATAAAGGCAATATACAAAACCCTCAAAGCACAAATCATACTCAATGGGGAAAGACTCAAGGAGTTCCCACTTGAATAAAGAACAAGAGGGGTGTCCACTCTCAGTACTGCTCTTCAACATAGTGTTTGAAGTTCTGGCACAAGCAGTAAGACAGAAGAAAGGCATAAAAGGGATTCAAATTGGAAAGGAAGAAGTAAAACTATTCCTTTACATAGATGACATTATCCTATACATAACAGACCCAAAGAATAGTATCAGTAAACTCCTGACAGTGATGAATTCCTTCAGCAAAGTGGCAGGATACAAAATTAACACACAAAAATCAGTAGCCTTCCTGTATGCAGATGATATACATGCAGAAAAAGATATCAGAGAGACTGCCCTGTATTCAATAGCTAAAAAAAAATCAAATACCTTGGAATATCACTAACCAAGCATGTGAAAGACTTGTACAATGAAAACATTAAAACACTCAAGAAGGAAATAGATGAAAATGTGAAAAGATGGAAAGATATTCCATGCTCCTGAATAGGTAGAATTAATATAGCAAAAATGGCAATCTTCCAAAAGCAACATACAGATTCAATGCAATGCCATTAAAAATGTCAGCTTCATTCTTTACAGACATAGAAAAAATAATCTCAAATTTTATTTGGAAGGCCTCAGATAGCCAGATCTATCCTTACTAAAAAAAACTTCCTCAGGATGTATCACCATTCCTGATCTACAGACATACTACAAAGCCATAGTAACAAAAACAGCATGGTACTGACAGTACTGACATAAAAACAGAAAGATAGACCCTGCTCTTAATTCAAGTAATCATAGGTACTTGATCTTTGACCAAGGTGCCAACAATGTGCATTGGCATAAAGATAGCATCTTCAACAAATGGTGCTGGACAAATTGGTTAAGTACATGTAAAAAAATAAAAATAGATCCACTTTTCTTACCATACACAAAAATCAACTCCAAATGGTTCAAAGACCTCAACATAAGACCAGAAACCCTAAAAATCCTGGAAGAAAAAATAGGAGGAACTATTCACGAGATAGGGGTAGGCAAAAACTTCCTGAGCAAACCTCCAGTAGCCCAGGAACTGCAACAATCACTTAACCAATGGGATCTCATCAAGCTTAAAAGCTCCTATATAGACAAACATACTAGACTCAGAGTCAATAGACCACCATCATACTGGGAGAAATTTTTGCCAGCTATAACACAGATAAATGTCTAATATCTAGAACTTACAAAGAACTCAAAAAAATCAATCAATCAATCAAACAACCCCCCCCACAAAATAGGGCATTGATCTCAGCAGAGAATTCACAGAGGAGGAAACACAAGTGGCTAATTCTCATTTAAGAAAGTGCTCACCATCATTAATCATCAGGGAAATGCAAATTAAAACAACAATGAGATTCTACCTTACTCCTGTCAGAATGGCAATCATTAAAAAAATCCAACAACAACAATTGCTGGAGAGGGTGCAAGGAAGAAGGAACCTTCATTCACTGCTGGTGGGATTGCAAACTCATTCAACCACTATGGAAAACAGTGTGGAGACTCCTGTATAGAATGGATATAGAGCTACCAATGGACCCAGTTATCCTTCTACTGAGCATCTACCCTCAAGATTTCACACCTCAGCACAGGGACATTTGCTCAACCATGTTTATTGCAGCTCAGTCCATAATAGCTAAAATTGGAATCAACCCAAATGCCCATCTCTGGCTGAATGGATATGAAAGTTGTGGTACATTTACACAATGGAATTCTATGGAAAAATGACAATGAAATTTAAAGAAAAGTGAATGGACTTGGACTTAGCCAACTCACAGAAGAACAGAAAGTCAAACACTGCATATGCGCCCTCATGTGCAGCTCCTAACTAGGTTAAGACTAAACTCAAAGCAAACCTAACAGATGAAATGAGAGACTGTAAAAGGATGGAAGGAATGGGGGTGGAGGAAGGAGTCAAGAAGTGAGGGTTTGTGCAATAGTAACAGCAAAACCTAGGTGAGTATTCAATAATTTTCAAATTAGGCAAGAAATCCACTCAGTGACAAAGAACCCTTAACTGGAACTGCGATCCAAGGTATAATCCTATGGGGACCAAATACCTGGGCTCCAAGGGGAAATTCCCACTACCAGAGAACTACAGAGAGGCTACACCCAATAGAATCTTGCCAAGTTAGCATCGGATGTCACATTTAACCTACACTGATCTCACTCTCCAATGGAGATTCTGTTTATATTTCTCAGAAGGCAGGGAGAAAGCCATGGTCAATCCAACTCCATCAACAAGCCACAGGATGAAAATGGACATCCCGGCAAGAGATGAACTACCCAGGGCCTATTCTGTAGGCCCCAAATGAAACCTTCCAGAATGTGGCATGATAAACAAGAGACCTGTCACCACAGTGAGTCAATTAACCCAGCATAGGTCCACGAGACAAACACCAATGAGAGCCCACAAAACCCAAACCATAAATACAGAGACAATTAAGATCTTAATAATAAATCTGATTTAAAGCTCGCCCACCATGTCTCAGGGAACTAAGTGGAAGACGGGGTGGAAAGTCTGTAAGAGCCATGGTGGGGGAAGGTATCCAGAGGAATTGCCCCCCTCAGCAACAACACACAAATGGAGGGATCCTGGGTACTTCTGAGCTATTCATGACTCCCTACCCCATGGACTGATCCAGTACTCCCACCAGGTAGGAAGACAGGCATGAACAGGCTTAGAGAACATTGAAGCTGGACCCCTCCCTCTTGATCAACCTTGCCCCTCTTTACAATTTAAAATACCATAGGAAAGGGAGGAGGATGGAGGCATCAGGACTTTGATGAAACTCATTAAGAGGAAGTTCCTCCTGGCCCTGGGTGGAGACATGACATTCTAAAAACTCAAATCATAAGATTACATACTATGCTGCCTCACTTAAGAGGCAATCACTGGGTCAGAAGACCACACGTCAAGAACACTAATTCACCTGAAGACATACTAGGTGGAGATGGGAAGATTAATGATTCCCTTGATGGGATGATATTCTTACATCCCTAGAAATCCTTCCTTCAATGCAGCTGCTTGCAGATCTTCACTACCAAGTCTATCTGCTTTTCTGAGCTCTAACTCAAAAAGCATAACTTTTTCTTTTCTCCTCTCTATCTCTTCATTAGATACTAGCCCAATTCCTAAGCACATGTGCCCTGATACTCTGTACTCTCTCACTCTTTCCTCACTCCTCATCATCTGTACTTCCTTCTTTGTAGTCACAAGACAGGGACTTGACATTTAAAAAATCTGCAATAGGGCTGGAGAGATGACTCATCAGTTTAAAGTACTTCCTATGCAAGCATGAGGGCCTGAGAGGGGCCTGAGACCAATGAGTTCAATTCCTCGGAATCCATATAAGTAGCTGGGCATAGCCATGCATGTATGTAATGCCAGTGTTGTGGAGAGCAGAGACCAGAGAATTGGAAGCTCCAGAGTGAGTGAAGAAAGTCTGTCTCAAGGAAACAAGTAGATGAGCAATAGAGGGAACATAGATGTTCTCCTGTTGCCTCGTGTGCTCACAGAGTGCTGCATCTGCACACTGATGTACACACCACACACACACACAAACACACACACACACACACACACCACGTCTCTTGTACTCATGCACAAATGCAATAAAGGAAAACTGTAGCAATAGCAATGTGTCAAACACTCATGGTTTACTGCTCTCTCCTAATTTCCTTTGTGAACATGGCTTTTAAACCATACTTAATTTAAACAATAGGTTTAGATACTTTTTTGTTTGCTTGTTTTGTTTTTTGTTTATCCGGGTAGGGTCTCGCTCTAGCCCAGGCTGACCTGGAATTCACTATGTAGTCTCAGGGTGGCCTTGAACTCAAGGGAATCCTCCTACCTCTGCCTCTTGAGTGCTGGGATTAAAGGCGTGTGTCACCACACCCAGCCTAGGTTTAGATACTTTTATGCTCCAAATAAAATTCCCATTTTACTGTAAATTTTCACAGAAGAAAGTGCTTAAAATTGCTATTTCTAGCTCTTCAACCAAAAAAACTTTTCCAATATACTCTGAGATATTTCTGAGCTGAGCATGTCCATAACAGTGGTAGATGAGAAAACTCTCAACCTTGTAATCCAAAGAGAGGAAAAAATAAAATAAATAAAGAGTCCAAGCCACAGTTGATTATTCAAATTATTTTCCTTGTATTTCCAAAGAAAAGACAACTTTTGAAATTCAAGCTTCAGTGTTAGAGGAGGGAGAGAGAAAGCCCAACCTAGTTTCTGCAAATATAAATTGCCAGTAATGCAAATATGATAATTAGATACTTATTAGGAATCAGAATAATGGCTCAACCAAGAAAACTGAGACATTATTATTGCCAAAGAAGAACATTTCTATATCTAAGTGAAGAAAAAAAATTTCTCACCAGAGCTAAATGGTAAGACTTTATTGCTGAAAACACCACGGGCTGCAGTCCCAGGACATTGAGAGATCATCACACTGGAACTAGGAAGGAAAACAGTTCCCTGCTGGCTAGCTCTGATAAGTGGTAGTTGGTGCTATGCAAGCTACTGGGGGATATTGGTCACTAAAAGCATGAAAAAGCAGGAGATCCTGCAAGTCACAAAATCAACCAGCTAGGCAAGGGCTAGATGTTCACACCTGTGCAGTAGTGGCACATAGGTTATGGGGCTGCTCAATGTCTCTCTGATTAGATAGGAGACCCTCTCAGTGGGATGTCATTCATACCTGGCACTGAAAACCAAGCCAGAAGGTCATAGACTCTAGAGAGACTCTCACACTGCTTTTTGGCTAAGAAGAGAGGGAATCAAAAAGTCTCTTAAATGTCTGCTTTTATGCCCTTTGATCCATGATGTTCTCACTCTTGGTTGGAGAATCTGTTGTTTTTACAGATGGCAGTAAATACTGGGAAGAACCAAGATCCATCAATGCAATAAGAAAAGATAGCTAACTACCTAGCACAAAGAAAGTCATCTCTATCACATCTCTCTCACAGCTAGCCTGACAACATCCTCCAGGGTGATAGTGGCAGACACTGAGGAGACTCAAAACTCACCAAAGCAGAAATTCAGAGGAAGAAGAGAGCTCAACACTAAAGGAGACTTATAATACACCCAACAAGGTTCAGGAAACATTGTGGAAGACAGATTGGAAAAATTGTAAGATTTCATAGTATGGGAAGAAGGATCCTGAGGCACTGCCTGCCATCATGACCCCACAGTGAGTACTTATAACCCCACTGAGGAGGGCCCTCAGCGGAATAGGGGAGGGAGAGAGGGAATATAAGAATATAACCTGACAGGAATATGACCAATATGTGATATGCAATATCTTTATACAGTAAAGTTCATAATTAATAAAAATAATGCCAAAAAGTAGAAGAGCAAATAGTTGGAAAAAATGAAGAGATTCAGTGGATGGGGGATTTGGGAGGGGTTAAAGAGAGAGTGGTGGGAGGGTATTATGATCATGTTATATTGTCTGAATGTATGGAAGTTGTCAATCAAGGTTTTGAGAGCACTGTTGGAGAGGCTCAAGAATCAATGTGCTGGTCACTTTCATCTTTGTGGGTGTAGCAGTTGTACTTGAAGCCTGGATTGGTTTCACTCCTGCTATTGCTTTTAGATTTGTTTTTCCGATCTAGAGGATAACTATTATCTTTTGCATCCTTGGTTTGATTCTAGGCGTTCAGAACGTCTTTGAATATGAGCTGAAATTGGGGGTGGACATCAGAGGAGAGCTCTCAGGCAGTAAGATGACACTTGCTAGCAGGCCGAATAATACTTTACAAATAACCACGAAATTAACAAGGGCTCTCAAACTCCTTTTCTCCCCCTCCTCTTAGAAGTAGAGAGGAAAACGTAATATCCAATGCAGATGGCTGTCTTTCGGGAGATAAATTGTACACTGTGATCATGGGGTGGGAGGTTGGGGAATTGTTACCTTCGGGAACTTAAAAAGGAAGAATGAAACGCAACTAGAGAAAAAGCAGTTATGATGGCACAGTGTTAGTAGAAACCTGAACACCTGATAGAAATCCTTAGATGTATGTGGTTTCCGTAGGTAGCAGTTACCTTGTTGGCCTCACAAATCTTTAGACGTGACAGAGTGGTGTTTGGTGTGAACTTGAAGGACAGGTCAAGCAGTGGGAAGCAGAGCTGTGAGTTAAGAGCATACAAGTGCTGAGAGAGTCTTCTCTCTCTCTCTCTCTCTACATACATATATATATATATATATATATATATATATATATATATATATATATATATCCCTCTCCCCTGAATTTGTTCTAGAAGAATAACAATAGTGTTGCTCTAAGACACATTAATTTTGTCCCTCCCCAAACAAGACTGATTTACAACTTTATGCCATTTGTTGGTGTTAGTGGTGTGATTGTATGGCTGATTGATAGTTCAGAAAGGACTCTACATACAGCTAAGACCAACAACCACTCCAAGGACTTCACCATGTAAGTTTGGTATTTTCTACTAGGAAGAAATTAAAACTTCATCTTTTATCTTGATTTAAGCAAGAATCTTTTTTTCCTCTTCTGATAGTTTGAGATTTTTTTTTATTGTCCATAATGAGTTACATGTTCCCCAATGTCCCTCTTCCCCAGCCCCAATCAGCTGGATATCCTCCTCCATGGGCAGTCTGAATCAGTCCTTGTGACAGGGGACCATGTATAGCCTAGTACTCAGCCAGGTTCTCCTGGCCCTAGTATGTTGTTACTGAGGGGTGCCATGCCTCTGGATAGTCTCCCCCACCACGGCTCTCACAATCTTTCTGCCCCTTCTTCCGCTCAGTTCCCTGAGTCGTGGTGGGTGAGTATTAAGGCTGTTCTATTGTTGAGGACTTAGGGGTCTCTACTTCTGATTTAGGTTGTGTCAAAAATAACTGGTGTTCGTCTCACTGGCTTATCCTGTGTCGACTGTTTGGCTGTGGCTCTGGGTCACTTGTTCATCCCATCATTTTCTGTGGGGCTCCATACCTCCATAGTATGTCTGGGGTGGCTCATCTCTTGTCAGGATGTCAGCTATCTGCCATGCAGTTTGTTGGTAAGGTTGGATGAGCCACACACAGCTCTCTCACTGCATTCTGAAAGATACAGAGTCTCCATCGGAGAGTGAGATCAGTATAGGTTAACTGAGATACACATTTCTTAGCTGTATGTAGAGTCCTTTCTGAACTATCAATCTATGATACAATCACACCACTAGCACAAACAAATGGCATAAAGTTGTAAATCAGAAATATATATACAGCTAAGACCAACCACTCCAAGGACTTCACCATGTAATTTTGGTATTTTCTACTGGGAAAAAATTAAAACTTCATTTTTCATCTTGATTTAAGATCCTTAGGAATCTGCCTGCTCATTTTTAGGATGTTCAGTTCTCTCTCTCTCTGTCTCTCTGTCTCTCTGTCTGTCTTTCTGTCTCTCTGTCTGTCTCTCTCTCTCTCCACAGTCTTTATATCTCTACCACTGTTTTTCTATTAAAGATTTCAAGGGAAAGTTTAAAGTATGAATCCCTCTGCCAAATTTTTACCACAGGAACTTTTCTGCTCTCTTACCTTTGTGAGGTTCTTTCCTATTAGAAAATAGCCGGGCGTGGTGGCGCACGCCTTTAATCCCAGCACTCGGGAGGCAGAGGTAGGAGGATCACCATGAGTTCAAGGCCACCCTGAGACTACATAGTGAATTCCAGGTCAGCCTGGGCTAGAGTGAGACCCTACCTCGAAAAACCAAAAAAAAAAAAAAAAAAAAAAAAAGAAGAAGAAGAAGAAGAAGAGAAAATAATTGCTGGTGTGTATAATATGCTGTGTGGTTATGTGTGTGGTGTATGCACATGTATGCCCTTGTAGTGCATGTGCCCATGAAGCACCCCATGTACTGGCCTGGCTGGAGCAGAATGTTAGGTGTCCCATTCTGTCACTCTGTGGCCTGTTCTTATGGGAACCAGAATCTGATCCTGGAGCTTGCTATTATTTTCACAAGCTTTGGATGATTGGATCTCTGCTACCCTATAGGACAGGTTTACAGACACCTGTGACCACGTCCACCTGTTTATGTGGGTCTTGGTTAAGGAATTTGAATAATTTCTCAGGCCTCCTCAAGCCCTCCTCATGCTTTTACAGGAAGTGCTCATAACTGCTGAACCATCTCTCCAAGCGAAGAAGAAAATTTAAAAAGCAAGAATTTGTGGCCTTCAGAATCACTATTACACAGTATGAGTGTGGTGCAATGACCACAGAAATCAAGTCCTGCTTTACTGCTGATGCATATGTAACCCCAGGGAAGTCACTCAACTTCCCGACACTTCATTTTCTCATCTGTCAAATAAGAGTTGGCTTCAGTTATGTTATAGTTCTAAAAGACTCTAGCTAGATGTCCACATACCCCAAAATCATGCAAGAGTTGTCACTGTCCTTTTAGGCCTAATAAATTATTTCCTGGTTGGGGACATGACCCTGTCTATAACAAGTGTGAAAATCATTCCAGAAGGTACTTGAGAACTAATCGGGCAGTTGAGGTACAGCAGGCAGGTGCCCACCTTCCTAGCACTGTCACTCTACCTGGCTTATCCCCACCACTGCTATCCCTCAGCACTATCCCACCTCAGAGTCCTAATTTGTCTTGAGAGCTCAAAGTCACAGAGCCATCCCAGATGGCCTCACCTGTGTCCTCTGCCTTTTGAAGGGTGGAGGTAACAAAATAGGAAAGAAGTGAAGATCATCTGGTAGGAGAGGTAGAGATTGTTTTGGGACATATTTAGTTAGTCCCTTTTGCTTCTCAAAATAAACATCTTTGTGCTCAGTTAAGAGCTTTCCAAGATGTTCACAAGGGAAAAGGAAACTTTTGCCAAAAACTTAAGCCAAGCCAGACAGGGATACTAAAATTTTGCTGCCTGTGGGAACACGTGACCAGGCAGGATTTGGGCATAAAAGCAGTAATGTGTGCTTAAATGACAGAAACAGAGACTTAGGAGAGTTCAGGGCACCCAGGCATAGTGGTGTTGGTGGTGGTGGGTGTCCCACGACTCCCTTGATAGGTCCCACTCAACTACAGTTTACAGAGTACACTTGACCATATACAAAACTTATAACCTGACAACTTTTGATTCTCATGGTTGGAGGGGTTAAAGGGAAACATCTCTCTCAATTTTCTCCCATTTTCATTCTGCTAATTCTTAACACTTGCAAAATGTTTCAGATCTAGTCCCAAGAGCCTATCCCCAATTTTACAGTGTTGTGACCTTAGGTGGTATAGTCACATCTGGGAAGCAACTAGCTTTGTCATGCATAAAATATTAATAATGGTGCTTCCTCTGCTCCCTTATGTGTTAGATTTCCACCACTATAACAAATACCTGAGATAATCGATTTATGAAAAGGGTGTTTTTTTGCTTTTGTATTTTCAGTCTATGATCAGTGGGTCCCAGTACTTGGGGTCTGTGGTGAGGTCACGTGACATATCAAACTCTTTAAATCATGAGGCAGGGAGCAAAGAGAGCAAGAGGGAGAACCAAGTGTCCCCAACCTTGTTGGAAACACATCCCCAATGATATAAGACCTCGGCACCTCTTAAAGTTTCCTCCCAATAACACCCTGGGTCCCCTACTGCTTAATGCATGGGTCTTTGGGGAACATTTAAGATCAAACTAGAACATCTTATAAGAACGCTATGAGAAATGAAATTACAAATGAAAATGCTTTATACATTTATACATGAACGATATAAATACAAGCAATTTTCAATGATCAGATATATCTACTCCTTTGCTGTCCTTGGCCTCATGTGATCCTGTGACCTCTAAGCATCTCCTAATCTCTTCTTAGTCCAAGGTTCTTAGTGTGGTTACGCTCAGCTTGTTACACATCAAGCAGTCAGATCTGCATCTGTATGTATGACCCACCTCCCCACTCACACACCAATCTGCAGCCTTTAGTATTGCCCTGTACATTTCAGCACTCGTATATCAGGCTGAACAACTCTGTGGTCCCTGGCTCTGTTGGAGATACAGAACACACCATCAGATGTAAGCATTTCACATCAGTCAGTTGGGGGGGGGGGGAATCAGGTCTCAATAAGCTGCAGCTCTCCTAGGAGAACTGTTTCTTGGAGTTCAGGTATATTTGGACAGTTTGAGGCAAAATGTGGATGTTAAATCTTTCAACTATACTATTCTAAAAAAGGCCAGTGACTTTATTGGTAAATTCTTGAGATTATTTTTCTAATTCAATCCCTTACTTGATGTTGAGAGTCACTTGGCATTGGGTTACATTTTAGGCAATGACACCTGATTCCATTCACATTAATACAGTTTAACTATTGGGACAGAAAACTGAGACTCCCTCCCCACCCCCCATAACAATACAAGTTTTTATTTGTTCTCGGAAATTTTTGCCCAGGAAGATAAACTTGGAGAGTAATAAGTAATTTCATTGTTTCCATCAGAAAACTCCTAAAAACTAATTTATTTACACAATAAATTTGTGCATGTGGGCAAATGGCCTCTTCTCTCAGGCAATAGATTACTCACTTGGAAAAATGGTTTGCTTTTTAAATAACTGTCCGTTTATCCAGAATTGCTTTGAGGGCTGGGGATGCTGCTTAGCTGAGTGTTTTTCTATCAAGCACAAAGCCCCAAATTTGCTTCATAACACCATATAAAATCAAGTGTGATAGCACATGCCTATAATCTCATAACCTGGGAGATAGGGCGGGAACATCAGAAGTTCAAGACAATTGAACTTCATTGGCTACATAATAAAATTTTTTTTTTAATTTCTTTGAGACTCTCTCATTACTGTGTCCATGATTACCAAACCAGTATAAGCATTCCTAACCTTATCCAAGTCTCCACTTTAAGGGGTCCACACCTCAAATTCTGAGCATTTCTGTTTCTGACCTCTGAGGCACTGGTAGCACTCTGCTGAGGCGGGAATAAACTTAGCTGTGGTTTATCTGCACCTTATCCTGGTAGCTTCTTGGGAGCTTGTAGTTGACAACTCAGTACATCTATCAGTAAAGTAATGTAAACAGAAAGAAATGCTTTAAATTTGTCATTTAAAATAAAACGTCCATAATCACCATTTTGTGAAAATATCGTAAGTTTATTGGAGTTCCTTATTCTTATTATATGGTTCAGAGTAGTATTTATTTTGAATTACATAGAAGGCAATACGCCATAATTGTTTGATTGCTTGGACCTTTTAGAAGTTTCCATTCATTCCTTGGAACCTCTAAAGACTTTTCTGTTGAAAAGTGAATAGCTACTTGTGTTCATAATAAAGTAATTGGCTAATGTTTCAGAAGAAAAACGGAAAGTCTTGAGGGGGGTTGTATCTGAGCTAGTTTGCTATTCATTCTAAGCACATTCAGCTTGTAACCTGGCTTTCTTAATCATTTTGAAACCTGGAAGTTTATCAAAAATGTCATATATGGAAAGGAACACTCATCGCACTTGTTTAAATTCATGAAATAGCAGTCATTTCAAAGAGAAAAGCTTGGTGAGTCAGAAGGCAATCTTATCACCCCAGCCTGAGCCCCGAGGAATCTAGCCTATTCATATAAAGCTAGAAAGCTGAAGCATGTGTAGCCGTCCTTGTGCTTATGACATCATGATTCCATGGGTTGTGCATTTTTCTAAAACTTTTTAGGTTTAAAGGAAATTCTTGAATTTAATATCTAGCTTCAACTAACTTCTCTAGACATACAATTGGTTTAAGTATGCATCTCATAGTAAGTTGAGGCTTAATTATTTTCCCTCATATATATATATGCCTTTTATTTCAGGTTTGTTTCTATTTTCAGTTAGAATATTTTGCATGTAATATTCAACATAGGCTTGTTTCCTAAATAGGTAAGCTGGGAACACTCGCAAAACTACCCACGAGCCTCACAGAGACCAACATGATTTCAAATATGCTAATTCTGAATATTGTATGAATGGACACTAATCTTCTCATTTTAAAGCCAGTGAATCCAGAACTCAGAATTTAAGTCGTTTATGAAGACTTTACAAGCAGCAGAGTCAGGGTGTGACCTAAAGTCTACCTGATTTCAAAGTGTGATCTTATTTTTACCTTACCACTTTGAGACAGACTCAAGTCCTAACTATTTTATCTTTTAGTCCTACCGCTGATAAACACTGTTGAATGATTTCACTGTCAAAGAAAGTTTCTAAATCAGGAACTCAAATTGGAGTAGATTTATATACACACATGTTATCAAAATATAGGGTCTTACTCAAGCATGTAGATATCTAAGGTGTATCTCTGAGGCTGGGAGGTGGCTCAGCCCAGTAAAGCATTTGCTGTTTCAAGCACAAGGACCTGAGTTTGAACCCTCAATACCCATGTAAATGCCAGGCATGGTAGAACACACCTGTAATCCCAATGCTCTGGAGGCAACAACAGGATCCCCCAGAACAAGCTAGCTGATTAGACTAGCCGAATCAGTGAGCTGTGCATTCAAGTGAGAAACCCTATCTCGATAAATAAGGAGGATTGTGATAGAGAGAGACCCAGCACTAACCTCTGGTCTCCTCACACACAGGCAATGCACTTGAGCACACGTGTGCACCCACATACATACAAACATGCATACATGCCACACATGCAAAAGGACTATGAGATGCCTATGGCAAGAGACATAAACAAGAAGAAAGCATTCAAATTTGTTAATATGCATGACATGTTCGACTTTATGAGAAAATGAAGATTCAAACGAAATAGTAAGCACGTATTTTCAAATTTCAGCTTGATGAGAAGCAGACAGTTTTGGCACAAGATGGCTGGAGGACAAGCATAAGCTCCAATGAGAATAAGCTGGGAGACATTAGCAGAGACTGTTGGTTCAGAGTCCTCTCCGTGTCACTGTGTCTTCAGAGATAGACACCGGGCACTTCTTCCAGGAAGGCGTCTCTCAAACAGTCTGCTTCAGGGAAGAAGGTGTGTGGAGGGTGAAAGTGACCTACTTGTTTCTGCTGTTTTCTGTAGCCTTTTTTCAACTTAAAATATTCACTGTGGGTGGTTGGGGTAGCTCAGTAATAGAGCACTTGCCTAGCATGCCCAAGGTCCTGGATTTGTTCCTCAGCACTGAAATTAATATGTTGAAATGTCATATTTGGGGGCCTTATATCTCAAACTTATGAACATATTATGTGTTCTTTATATTATTAAAAAGTTACTTTTCTGGGGCCGAGGAGATAACTCAAGTGTTAAAGGTGCTTGCTTGCCAAGTCTGATGGTCTTGGTTTGATTCCCCAGTACCCACATAAAGCTAGATACACAAAATGATGTATGCATCTGGAGTTTATACTGGGGTGTGCCTCCCTTTCTCTCTCTCTCTCTTTTTCTCTCTCTCTCATCACAAATAAATAAATAAGATTTTAAAGTTATTGTTCTGATATACAAAAGACACCAAAGTATCTGAGCCATCCCCTCGCCCCACATAGCACAGCTGATCTGAATTGCTGACCAACCTAACCAGCAGAGTGGAGCCCACAGTGCACCAAAGTGGGAACCAGCTTCACAACTCCATATAGAGAAGCTTCTCTTCTCCCATGGCAGTGGCCACGGGGGAGACTCACAACTCATCAAAGTGCTGAGAAGACGTGACAGAGGAGTGTCCAGTACTAAGTGAGATCTTTCTATCACACCCTCCAAGGCTCGGGGACCATGGCGGAAGAGGTGGCAGAAAGAAATGAAGGGAAGGAGTGCTTTGTGCTACTGTCTTTTAGACATCAAGTAGCCTTGATATTCTTGACCTCACAGTGGCTGACATCACCTACACATGACCTGCATAATAGGAGAGAAAGAATGTGATGACAGCGAAATAAAAGAGAGACTAGTTGGAAAGAGGAAGAGATTCGGTAGAGTGGGGATAGAGGAGAGGGAGAAAAGAAGGATCCTGGGAGAGTATGATGATCATGGTATGTAGTGGATATGCATGGAAGTTGTTAAGAAAGTTAAAATAAATAAATACTTTAATGTTACTTTTCTGCTGGGCATAGTGTACACATCTGTCATCATGGTACTAGGGAGGCCAAAATAGGAGGGTCACAAGTTTGAGGCCAGCCTGGGCTATACAATAAGACCCTGTCTCAAAACAATGAAACAAATAAAAATGACTTTTCTAAACTAGAAATTGTGTTTTGTATCCTAATATATTTGGTCAAATGGCCAAAACATTTGTTTTCAAAAATCCACTCTGTTAACAATATAATTTGAATATCAGTGAAGATAAATTTTTAAATTTAAAAAAAACTGTTTTTAATATACTGAGTACATCTGTGCATTAAAAAATAACTCGCTAAGTGTGTTGATGCATACCTTTAAGCAAGTGCCTTTAACCACTGAGCAATATCCAGCTGCTATTAAATGTGTAGCCTACCCATTAGAATCTTGCCAAATTAGCAATGTTTGTCTCATAATACCTATATTGATCTCACTCTCTAACAGAGATTCTGTTTGTATTTTTCAGAAGGCAGTGAGAGTCGTGAACAATCCAATTCCATCAAGACATGGGATGATGGCTGACATCCAGGCAGGAGATGAACCACCCCTAGCATATCATACAGGGCCCAAACCAAACCTATGAGAAAGCAAGACAAACTAGAGACCTATCACCACAGCAAGTCAGATAATCCCTGAAAGGAAAATGAAGACAAACACCAACAATACCCAACACAACCCAAAGCAGAAGTCCAGAGACACTTAAGATATCAACAATAAAGCAGACTTAAAACTCACCCACCAAGACTCCGGGAACTGAGCAGAAAAATTGTAAGAGTCATGGTGGGGGAGAATATCTAGAGTCATTGCCCTCCTCAGCAACAACACATAAAGGTGGGAAAAAAACTGGCTACCTCGGGTGCAATTCAAAACTCCCAACCCCATGGACTGATCCAGTATGTCCACTGAGAAGGGCCCCCAGTGGGTTGGGGACAGGGAGGAGGGAAATGGCGATACCATTACAAGATTTGCTTATACAATGTATCTAATTACTGACAATAAAGACATTTTAAAAAAATGTCTAGCCGAGGCTGGCCTCAAACTTTTGATCCTCCTTCTTTAGCAATTTCCTACCAGTGTGTGTCACCACACTGGGCAATACATGCCTTTAATACCAGCACGAAAGAAGCTGAGGTAGAAGGATTGCCATTAGTGAAAGCCAGCCTGAGCTACAGAGACAGCCTGGGCTAGATAGAGACCCTGCCTCAGAAAACCAAAATAATAGCAATAATAGCTCTACAGGTTCAAGAAACTGCAGAGGGACTATTTCTTTTTGAAATATGATTTCACAAGCTCTATGAGTGATCAGAAGGGCTTCTCTTTGCTTTTTCATTTCCTCTTGGTCTGTCTTCTATCCCCACTTCAGTTTTGCACCTTCTTACATTTAAGGGCATTCATCACACCCTGCAAATGCTATCTGCACATCTTTATTCTGTTTATGGAGAGGGTAATGTCACTGGCATTTTAATAATCCATAGCAGCAGTCATGACCAAACATCCCTCTTCCCTTCCTACCTCCTTTCATTTTCTTTCTCTTTGAGACTGAATGGAGTCACTATATGAAGGTGAAATAAAGCTAATTTTTTAAAGGGAACCATAACAGCTTTCAGAGAAAGAGCCACAGGCACACCCTGCCGGTCCCAGTGTCTCCCAGCCAATGTGAAAACTGGAACAGGAAGTCCAGGAAGAAATGCCACTGGATGGAAAGGGAGAAAGTCAGGAAGGGAGGAGTTTCCGGTTGGCCTGGCTACTTGGAGGAAGTTATCGAGGTATGCAAAACCTGACCTTCCTTGACATGAGGAATTTGTCACATAAGAGAACAAAGGCCACCAATCACGTATGTCTCCATGCTCAGACACACACTTGTACCCCCAGCCCCTAACACACACACACACACACACATCCAAAAATATAAGGTAAAAATAAAATATTTTTCTAAAAGAACGAAGTAATATAGCTGCTTTTTGCAACTTAGGGAAGAATGAAAACAAAGAAACCACCATCCATTTCTCCATCCATGCATGGCAACTTCAGCCTTTTTAGTCTTTCTCTGTCAATTTCTTTGTAAACAATTTGGTATTAAAGGTGATAGATGGCTTCAAGGAAAGCCAAGCTCCTGATGAGGAAACCATAAGATGTATCAGAGTTGTAAATTATGGGGCTGGGGAGATGCCTCAGTCAGTAAAGTGCTTGCCACATAGGCATGGGGACCTGAATTTGGATCCCAGCTCCCATGTAAATGTCAGGCACAGTAGTTCCCGTCTGTAATCCCAGCAAAGATAGGAGGATCCACAGGGTTTATTGGCCAGCTAGTCCATCTGAATGGGTGAGCTCTGTACTTGCTTCAGAAAATAAGGTGGAGTGCCTGGGACCATAGCTCAGCAGTTAAAACTGCTTACTTGCAAAGTCTGCTGGCCAGGTTCATTTCCCCAGAAAACCACATAAAGCTGAGCACAAAAGTGGTACATGTACCTTGCAGCAGCAAGACCCTGATGTGTACACACACACACACACACACACACACACACACACACACGCATGCATGCATGCATGAATGTGCACACACAAGCACACATAAATAAAATTTTTTAATGGTGGTGAGTGATTAAGTAAGATACCCAGCACTGACCTCTGACCTCCACACACATACCCATACAGATATATGCACCCATCAGCAAATGAACATGCATACCACACACACACACACACACACACACACACACACACACACAAGTTCTAAGTTACTACTAGTAATAGTACTTTGTGGAATTAAAATTTTTTTCACATGCTATCGATATTGTCCATTCTTTTATCAACAAATATTATGTGCCAGGGAATCTTGGAGGATGGCTAGAGCAGCATACAGAATGAGTAATGCTCCTCATCAGGGAAAACAATGTGGGAGAAAAAGTAAGCAGGAAGTGAGCAGAGAATTTCCAGGTAAAGATCTCAGAACGGATGACAGTGACACTGGAAGGTGACCAACTAAGTGAGTTGTCAGTCTCTGTCAAGAGAAAAGAGAGAAAACTTGCTTAGACTTTGTGGAGAACTTTCAACCCATGTATTTCAGTAACTTACCCTGTACCTTACCCTGTCTTATAGATAGACAAACATAGGTCTGGGAGAAAGAGAGAGAGAGAGAGAGAGAGAGAGAGAGAGAGAGAGAGAGAGAGAGAGAGAGAGAGAGAGAGAGAGGAAGAAGAGGTGGGCCCTCATGATCTTCTCCCCACTCCATGACTGGCTGTTCACAGGCCCAGTCTTCTGTAAGCAAATCTTGTGCAAGGAATCCCAGCTGTGGTGACTATGTGTCCCTGTTCCTGACTGGGAAGAGGAGTGAGTTGTCAACAAATATTACCTTAATGCATGGCTACTCAGCTAGCTGGAGAGATGGCTTAGCGGTTAAGATGTTTGCCTGTAAGGCAGAAGGACCAGAATGCAATTTCCCAGTACCCACATAGAGCCAGATGCACAAGCTGGCACATGTGTCTGGCCCCACGTCTTCATGAGGATCTGTAAACTGTTAATGGTACAGGGAGGAAGGGAAAGCCTTTTCCTCAGTGGTGTAACCACTGGTCGGTGCTCATGCCCCTGTAAACAACCTTTCACTACAGCTGCTGGATGAAATTCATTGGATCATCAAAAATAGACTTAAATATATAATGTACATGTAAAAATACATGAAAGCAGAAGCAGAGGACTAGTCTAGAAGAGGAAGGGAGTCAGCAGGAGTGGGAGGAGCACAAGAGGGTAATGAGGTGGTGAATATGATAAAAACACATTCTATACATATTTCCTAATGAAACACATGTATAATTAGTACTGCTAATAAAAAGACATCTTAAAGATCCTTGGCTAGGAAGATTGCTCATTGGTTAAAAGCACTTGTTTGCAAAGCCTGTCAACCTGGGTTTGAGTCCCTAGTACACAGATAAAGCCAGCTGCACAATGTGGCACATGCATCTGGAGTCTGTTTGTAGTGACAGGAGTCCCTGGCACACAAATTCTCTCTTTCTCTCTCTCAAATAAATAAAAAAATATAAATAAAAATGTAAAGATCCTCATTAAGGAACTAGCCCCTCTTAGCTTGGATTTAAAACCAAAGAAACCTATTCATATGAACTTAAGAATCATAACTGAGCTTCTGGCTCAGACAAAAATCAGTAGATGATATGAAATTATCCTGAAATATTAAAAGGTGAAACAACAGGTTCTTGAGGTAGAAGAAAGCAGAGTCATTGATATAGGTTCATAGTGGCAGATCCCATACCCACACCAATCAGGAGAAGATTCATTTGTAAGAAATACCCCAAACTGTGGTTGCGATAAGATATTGTCTTTCTCATTAAAACAGAAGTCTTAAGGTGAACAGGACATGTCAATGACCACAGCTATCCATCTCTTTGATCTGTTATAATTAACTTCTATTTCAAAGACATCAAGGCTCAAGATTATATCTAGTATCTGGACAGCACTGAAAAGAAATGAAACTAAGAGGGTGCATGGCCTCCTTTTAAGGGTTTCCAGAAAGTTCAAACTGGGCACTTCCTACACATCTCATTGGTTAGAATAGAATCATGTGAACAATGAGTAGGAAAGGCTGAGAAATTTTCCTTTTTTTGATATTATTTTATTTATTTATTTGAGGGAGAGAGAGAGAGAGAATAAGGCATCAGGGCCTCCAGCCACTGCAAACGAATCCTAGACACATGTGCCAGCTTGTGCATCTGGCTTTATGAGGGTACTAGGGAATTGAATTCTGGTCCTTCTGCTTTGCAGGCAAACATCTTAACTGCTAAGCCATCTCTCCAGCTAGCTGAGTAGCCATGAGTTGAGATAAAAATCAGAATTCTGCATTTAAAAAGTAGCAGAAAATGTATATTAAAAAGTGGTCAGTCTGGGATGATGGCTTAATCGCTAAAGTTGAAATCCGTCACAGCATCCAGACCCAGGTCAACGTCCATACGTATAAACAGTACGTCATGATTGTGGTCCCCTCGAACTGCTCTCCCTTTTTCCCTTCCTTAATCCCCCTCTACCAAATCCCTTCTTTCCAACATGTCTATCTTCCATTTGGATGTAATCATTTTTTCCCTCCTATTATGCAGGTCTTCATGATTTTCCTATCTTTTTATCTGTTACAGTTTCCTATACTCTGTCTCCTACAGGTTCTTTTTGAAAAACCAGTTTTTAAATTTTATTTACTCATTTGTGCATGTATGCATGTGGGCAGGGGCACACACGTACCACTTTGCTTCTGGATTTATGTGAGTATTGGGGCATTGAACCCAGACAAGCTTAGCACCTTTAACTGCTGAGCCATCTCCCCAGCTCCATGACCCTTTTTTTTTTTAATTTAAAAAAAAAGCCAAGGCTAAACATTTAATAATGGCTGATATCTCCATATATCCCTGTTTCCTTCTCCAACAGTCCTAAAGTCTGTGCTCAAATAGCTGTTTACTCCTCAGTGGCCCTGCTCCCAGGATGATGTTTTCTGGAAGGTTATTGGGAGTAGCTTACATATCATATCACCTGGATAAACAACCCTTTCAAGATAGCCAAAGTGTAATGGCAAGGCTATCACACAGTCATGGATACAACAAGTGGTCCCAGAGGTGGCGTACCCTGAGTACCTGGCTCAGGAGCAGGGGTTATTATCTAAACTGAGTGCCTCTTGTATCAAATGAGAGAAAAAGCATATACTTTTCCAACATCCTACTCTGAAGGAACACTTTACACTCATGGACCATTTTCTCTGAAGGCCACAAAGGAATGCCTCACTGTCTTCTACCCTGCAGGCAGTGTCCTTTGGTCCCCTGCTCCGTTCTCCTTGTCTTCAGTCCTGGCTCCCCTACCCCATTCCCCATGCAGTGATGATGCCCTGGACATGGATCTGCTCGTAGAATGCACACCTGCTTCTCTGTCACCGACACCTGAGTCATGAGTGAGTGTGCAGAGCGGTCATTTGGCTCCAACTTTTTTTTTTCTTTGAAAAAAGAAAAGGCAAAAACTTTGTGGCTTAAAAGTAGAAGTGTCAAGATGGTGTTACAATTATAGCACCGAGTCTGGAGGGATGCCTCAGACATGGAAAGCATTAAAATATAGAAAGCTGGCTTTCTAAAATAGTTTTATGGCACTGACTTAAATGGTTGAATTTTTTTCCCCTGTAAAGTTTATTTTACTTTTTCTTTCTTTTGATTGTAATCAGTCATTTAAAAGGCAACTGGAGGAGGGAGGCATTTAGGAAGATAAGTTTCGAACTTTTTTTTGTCTATTTTCCCTTTGTTGGGTGCTAGAGATGTTGAAACCTGGGGCTAGCTCATCTTGCCCATCATAGACAAGTGCTCTGTCACTGAGATATACCCCAGCCCTGAGGAGTAGCAACTTACTTTTAAATGAGATATGAAAATGATTTTGGGTAAAAGAAGAAGGGGGAAACAGAAGGAAGAAGAGGTTAGAGAAGAGGAAGGGAAGGAAAAGAATGGAGTTAGAGGAGAGGAAGGGAGGGGAAGGAAGGAAAGCAACTGTAAATGCAAAAACCAAGACACCAGCTGCTTGAACATGTGGGAATGAAGCCATACCTACAAGGCTGATTGACCGATTAGAGCTGCAAAGATTGTGGAGAGGTTGGATATAACATGTCCACAGCCAAGTTATCCTGGACTGTCAGCCCCTTTAGTGACCAATGGTCATCCACCTCTGTGTGACCTAACTAACAACTTGTGACTATTAGGTAAATCCTTTGGAATGTACAAACAGACCACTAGATTCCACCAACCAAAGACTGCCACAGAGTGTCTGAGGCTTATAGCAGAGATTTCCCTACTTTGCTCTAACCTGTCTACTTGATGTTTCCACCAATGTATTTGAAACCTGTTTTGATTTATGACTTTTTTCTGTTATTATAAAAAAAAAACCCAAACTGTTAACATGTTGGAACATAAAATCTGGGCAACCAAACTCTGTGTTCCTGGGCCATGGTCACTTACATTTGTCTCCAGAATAAACTATTTCTTATCCCCTTTGCATTGAGAGCTGTGGTGTGGGAGTGTGTGTGTGTGATCATGTGTTAGGAGACACGAGGTCCCCTCAAGTTCAAAGTCATTTCCCATTGCTTAAAGGCTTGAAAACAAGGAAAAAGGAAATTCCACAACCCTAGTAAAAATTGTCATCTCAAGCCTTTCTTCCCAAGGAGAAATGTCAAGGATATGTCTAAGTTAATTGGACGAAACACCAAACATGGCAGCTCGTGACACTTTCCCTGTGCCAGGTGTTGGGTTGATCTCTTTAAACCAATCCCTTCATGGTCTTTAATCTTTAGCAAAAAAAAAATGTGTGGTAAGCCATGAATTGTTTCTAATTTTTAAAGTTTTTAGAACAAATTTTTCTGAGTTTTGCTGAGGACTGTTGCTAAGGTAAGTCCTGTCATCTTGAAGCTTGAGACCCCCTGGCTGGCACTTTACCAATGTGTGGAACTTCAGGAAGAGCTTCTGACATTTTTTCATCTGCTTCTGCCATCTTCTCATTACATTAATGATTGCCACCCACAATGAAAAAGGGACATTTTCTGAAGGAGACAGAGTGAAACAAGACACCATCCTAATATTGCTAGCCATTTCTTCTGAGTACATGTGAGCACCTGCGCATGTGTCTTAGCATTTCCCATTTCCCATAAATAGAGCCTCAGAAAGTGCTCTTTTTTGTCCTACGCCTACATTGCAAAAAGATAAAAGTCAAAAATGTTAGTTTGAAGTTCATTTGCTTTGGAGTTTAAGTAATCACCTTATGAGAGCTAGTATTATAACCAGAGATAATTCAAGAAAGAAAGTCTAATTACGACATACAATACAGGAAAAAGCACAGCAGACAGGTAAGTGAAGAATGCTCCCTCCTTGATAAATGAGTCTCTGAGCAAAAATGTCAGGTAGTTCACCAAGCAAAAGGCACACTGTAAACAGCCCTGGGCAGAGGGCAGGCTTGATATGAATGCTGCTGTTTGAAGTGCCTGCAGGGCATCAGTCACTTACAACAGAGACCTAAGATGGAAAGGCTCCATGATAAAACCCAAATGCGTGAAAACAGAAAGACTCCAGTGACACTGCATAATGCACTCATTTCAATGGTAGGTAGGGCATTAAGCCTTCAGGGAAAAGCAATCACCCACAACAG
This sequence comes from Zapus hudsonius, assembly GCA_004024765.1. Taxonomy (NCBI): domain Eukaryota; kingdom Metazoa; phylum Chordata; class Mammalia; order Rodentia; family Dipodidae; genus Zapus; species Zapus hudsonius. Next base: position 21,784 of record PVHP010002269.1, on the reverse strand, counting down.
TCATCTGTTCATCCATTCATTTAGCAAAGATGAGGATTTGCTAAGTCTCAGCGCTGGAAGGTCTTGGGATGGCAAGATAAAGGAAACTGTTTCGTGCACTGTAAATCTCAGGTTTTATTAAAACAAATGCCTTCTACTATGTATATGCAATACATATGCTTTCCTATGTGAGCCAAAAAGTTAGTACAGACATTTTTAACAGCTCTATTTATTACTCTGCAGATAGGAAATCAGTATGAGCCTAGATAAACTATGGGATAGTCATACAATGAAATGCTACTACTCAGCAATGAAAATTACACAATTACCAGGACATGAGTGAACTTTAAAAACAATGCAGACAGAAAAAGGTCCACTGAATGATTCCGTGTATATAACATTTAAAAGTGGCTGAAGTGAAATAAAGCAATAGAGCACAGAACACGGCTTGCAATGGAGATGAGGGGCCTTAAGGATTGGTTAATGAAGAAGGAGGGATTCTGGTGACTTATGATCTGGGTGGTAGGCACACAGATGTGACTGATATGTTACACCAGCCTAAGTTCCCTCATCCAGAAGAATTCAACTTGACTCAAAGAAAGATGCGGCAAGCAAGATTTACTGAAGCAAAGGGAAATACACTCATATAGATATAAGCAATTGAACCAAGAAAGAATCGGCCCATAGTGTTGCAGGTTTTGAGAGTGTGGGATCCTCTCTCAGCTATGCACAGACTTAGCTTATGGATTAGAGCACAGGACACTCAGTGGTCACTCAAGCTCCCCAATGAGCTCCAGCTCATTGTTTGGAGACCTACAAAGTGCAGACAGAGCAGAAGCAAGATTTTATTTTTAGAAAGTAAAGAAGAAAGCTCCCAAGCTGGGAGAGGTCCCAAACAGATAAGCTCCTAGTAACCAGGATCAGGGGTCTTTATACTCTTAGGGATGTAAATTAGACATTAAGTCAGGGTGGATAGTGATGGTTACTTTAAATGTGCATGGGGGCTCTTAATAGGCTAGTGAATTAGGCAAAGGAGTGTGGTGGGTTTCTGCCACCAAAAAAAAAAAAAACCAAGAAGGAGAAATGATCAAAGTTCCAAGAAGTAGAAAGAACCAAGAAGAGGGCCTAGAGAGATGGCTCAGTGGTTAAAGGCTTTTTGCTTGCAAAGCCTGATGGCCTGGCTTCACTTCCCCAGAAACCACATGAAACTAGACACACAAAGACACACATGTGTCTGGAATTCATTTGTAGTGGCAGAAGACCCTGGTACAGCCAGTACTCTGCCTCTCTCCCTCTCTCAAAATAAATAAAATATTTAAAAAGAAAAAAAAAAACAAGAAAAGAACAGCTGACATCTTGGTGAGTCAGGGCTTTTTAGACTTCAGTTCGTGGACTCTGTTTCCTGGACTTATCATTAGTAATAAACAATGCATTATGGGGGCTGGAGAGATATCTCAGTGGTTAAGGTGTTTGCCTGTAAAGCCTGTCAACCAAGGCTTAATTCCCCAGTAATCATGTAAGTCAAATGCACAAAGAAGCCAAGCATCTAGAGTTCCTTTGCAAGGGCTAGAGGCTATGGCATGCTCAGTCTATCTATCTATCTATCTATCTATCTATCTATCTATCTATCTATCTATCTATCTATCTAATCTATCTATCTATCTATCTATCTATCTATCTATCTATCTATCTATCATCTATCTATCTATCATCTATTGTGGTAGTTTGAATAGATGTCCCCCAAAAGAATCAATGGTTTATTAAAATTGTTAATTGTCTGCAGGCTTCTGGCTGGAGGAAGTGTCACTTTGGCCTGACCTCCTGGGGTCATGACACCCTTTCTAAATTGGATGCAAAATTCTAGGGATACATATGCAAAACAGCATCTGGAACCTAGTCTGGCAATTCTGCCATTTTGTGAGTTACAGTGTGCTTGCTTGAGGTACTGGTGGTGGGTTTCTCTCTCTGCTTGCTTCTGTGAAAGGGAGCCAGCCTTTTTCCTTAACTTCCCCTGGATTTATTAGTTCAATAAATACTTCCTCCCCAAAATTGTGCCTGATTTGGAGATTCATCCTAGCAGCATGTGGCTGACTACGACATCTATCTATTTCTATTTCTATCTCATCTCTCTGCTTGCACATAAATAAATTAAATACTTTAAAAAATCCTATGTTTTTTGCTCTGTCAGACACACAATATCTGTTTATTCCTTTTGGGTGTGTAATCCTGACTTGCTACCTACAGAATGTGGCTTATTTTTCTCCTAATTCCTGTCAGCCATTGATCTCCTCTGCCCTTGTTTATGTCATCCACTCTCCACATCCTGATTGGCTGAGTTAAAATGTTTCTCTACCTCTATTTGCTGGTTTAAAACCAGTGTAAACTAGAAGTTGTTTACTTCGTTTTTGACATTATGAGGGTCTTCTGGCTGATCTCATGACTGCCTCAAGTCTGTCTTCTGCCTATTACCATTAAAATATATTTATTAATCTATATGCTTACATGCATTCTTGACATTTATTTAAATTCCTGTTAAAAAGCATTTTGAAAAATAAACACCAGCTGTTTTAAGGGATTCGTCTTTGGCTTGCTTTGTTTTCAGTGCTAGCAAGAGAGACTAGGGTATTATGCAAGTTGGACATGCTACTGAGATTCCAACTCGGCACTTCAGGAATATGTTTTAATAATTGTTCATTGTTTATAGTGCTCTAATTGCTGAACCTATTCTTGGCCTTTGTGGCTTGCCTCAAATATCCCATTCTTGTCCTCTATTCTAAAAAGAACAAGTGGGCTGGGTGTTACAGGCATAGATTGGAGTCTGGAGGGGAACCAGCTGAAATTTCCAGGTTATTGTGTCCAGGAACAAAGAATTGGGCAAGGGACAAATGAATAGTGATAGAAATAAAAAAGAGAATACTTTCAAGCACGTAAGTGGGCCAGAGAGGTAGGAAAGGTCCGAGGCCCCAAGACACAAGAGCTGTGAACCTTTATGGATCATTTACATAGCACCTGCCTTCTCCACATTTGTGTATCATGCTTTTCTCTATTCCTTGCATGTAGCCTTGGCAGAGAAGGGTTTCTGGTCTTTCTGCCCATTGATTTCCTTCTTGTATTAATTTTTATTTTTCTCTCTGTGCCATACTCTCCTCTACATGGGGATGTAGCTCAGTTGGTAGAGTGCTTGCCCAGCATGCAGGAAGCCCTGGGTTTAATCAGCACTATATGAACTGGTCGTGGTGGTACATGCCTGTTACCCTAGCATTTGGAGGTGGGGGGACAGAGGCAGCAGGATCAGAAATTCAAAGCCATCCTTGACTACATAGTGAATTCTAGAACAGCCTGGGCTGCATGAGACCCTGCAAGAGAGAAGGAAGGGGAGGGAGTGATTAGAAAGACTTTTAAAGAATTACTAATAGTCTTCCAGTTTTGAAAAATTAATCATATTTTGGTCTATTGATAACATTTGCTTCAGATGGTCTAGAATTCTGCTTAAGAATTTATCCTGGTGATAAATTTAGCTTATTTATTTCTTCCATTGCTTATTTATTTGGTAAAAGTTTATTTCAGATTATAGTTTTAAGAGGATATTTTTTTCAGATTTCTCATTTCTTCTCCCTTAATTCTTTCCTTTTTTACCATCTTTTGCCACTTTTTGGCTTATATTATTTCTCCTTCTACCATTCCTATAAGAGTTGTAGATTTTGTAGTTGTTATCTGGTTTTTACTTTATTTCTGTATCTGGCTCATTTCTATTTCTGGATAGTACTGTTTCTTGTTTTCACTTCTCTGCATGGTGCTGAAAATGAAGTATGACATGCTGTGTACATTATGCAGGTTCTCTGATGATGAGATATGCTCTCAACCCAGAGAGTAAATACACCTTGCTTTACACACACCTATCCCACACAAATTTCAGCAAATTAATTCTAAAAGTAGAGTAGGGGAGAAAAAGAAAAAAACAGCTATCACCAGAGTCAAGTAGTTATGGTTAGGGAGGGCCTGATGACCAACTTCTAGATATCCACCCTAACAGCAACACAAGAAAGAAACTGAACAAGTCTATGAATACCTCAATGAGGAGCTGTTACATAGACCATTCCTGTATCCTTTCAGTTCATACATGATTTAAAAAGCTAGAATAATCATAGAAGTCTTCTCCCATATACTACACTATCACACATCTGCCCAATCAACTAGATGTCCGCCAATCTTGTGAGACCTACAAGGACAAGAAGAACCAGGATTCAACACTACGCAGCTTAAAAACAGCATGCTGTCCTAGGACACATCAGCATGAGAAAGCTTTTCACTAAGGAGGCTCACATAAAAGGAGAGAAGAGCTCCGTCCAAGCATATGTATAAATCACAATACAGAATAATAGGATATATGAAAATCATGGCAACACGATTCCTCCAAAAGTTCATAATTAACTCTGAAGCAATTGACTCCAAAAATACTAAACTGTATGAAAGGCTGGATAAAGAATTCAAAATAATGATTTTCAGAAAGAGTAATAAATTCCAAAAAGGCAGAAAAACAACTAAACACTTTAAGAAAGACAATACAGGATGTGAAAGAGAACAATAAAGAAATAGAGTTTTGAAAAATACCAAACGGAATTTTTTTTAAATATAGCTTTGAGTAAAAAAAAAAAAAAACTATACCAACAGACTAGATCAACCAGAAGAAAGAATTTCAGCACTTGAAAACAAGGTAAATGAGATTGTACACACAGTAACAAAGAAAAAAATAGGAACTTATGAACAAAATATTTAAAACTTCTGGGATATGATTAAAAGGCCATACACATATTTTAGTGTCAGAGAAAACATTAAGGCATAGACTAAAGTCACAGAAAGTCTATTGCATGAAATAACAATAGAAAGTCTCCCAAATCATGGGAAACATATGCATATCCATAGAGAAGAGTCATTTAGATCCCTGAAAAGAAGTGACCAGAAAGCAACCTCCCATTTAACTTGTGGTTAAAATACCATAAGTACAGAACAAATAAAGAACATTAAAGTCTACGAGAGAAATGCCAACTGACTTAGAAACCATACTTAATAGAATAACAACATATTTCCTTTAGAAACTCCAAAGGCCAGGAGAATGTGGAATGATGTATTTCAACCCTAGATTACTGTATTCATTAGTTTTTTTCAACATTGAAGGAGAAATAATTACCTTCCAAGAATAGCCACAAACTAAAAGAATTCTTGACTATTAGTTAGTCCAGCACTACAGAAGATACACAAAGAAAAGGAAAATAAACACAACCATGAAAACATAGAAAAGAATAAAGCTCAGTAGAAGAGTAGATAAGCAAACGAAAATTAGGAAAGAAACATTATAAAACCAACAAAATGACAAAAATTGGGATATACCTTTCAATATTCAATGGTCTCAACTCTCCAATTAAAAGAAACACTCTAGTGGATCAAAACCAAAATCTGTTTGCTGCCTGTAAGAAACACACATTGCTTTTAAAAAAAAATACATGTACAGACTAAAAGTGAAAGGATATAAAATGATATATGCCATGTGAATGCAATCTGTAAGCAAGTAAAAGTAGCTGTACTCATGTCTAACAAAGCAGAATTCAAGCCAAAATTAGTCCGAGACAAAAAATGTCATGAGTTACTGGTAAAGGAGACAATCCATCAAAAAGATATAACAGAAATTCCCTCCCTTGGAGTGAGCTTCAAATTCAGTCATAGAACAACTAGTCATGACACTATTGCACATCTTTCCTGATTGGCCAGTCATATAGTGCTCAGGGATCCACTGCTGGTTCAGACTGTTGATGAATTTTTGCCCCAGGAAACTGCATAGCACTTTCTAGCACTGACAATGAGTCAATAGAAAGAAGGCATTTATCTCAGTTCCAGCTTGATTTTTCAGTGTTTTACAAAGGCAGTATGTAGTGTCTTCAGCAACAGGAGCTTACCATCTAGTCCTGGTGAGCAACCAAGCTCCACAGGAGGGAATTCATGTCTGGACTATAAAATTCTAGGTTTTAATGCAGAAGTTATTGCTGTTGTTTCATATATGGTTATCATATACCAATCAGATTATCTTCTAAATAACTTAATAATCATAAGTAATTGATGATGCCAGATTTTGTCAGAGAAGCTTCTTTTTACAGTGTGCTTTAACTATAGGAAAAAAAAAAGCTAATGAATATAGTTTAACTATAGAAACTCATTAATGGTCAAAGTGATCAGAATAAGTGACCACCAAGTTCTCAGTCAAAAAGAGAGTATCTATATGCACCTCTTGAGGCTCAGAAAGCATCTTGGAAGAAGTGGAAAGAAGAGAGCAAGAGTAATGAGGCGAGAGAGGTGTTGAACACCAACAACCTCTGGGATGACATGGCCAATACACTCTTGTACTCACAGTAGCTGTGATCACCTGCACAAGATCTATACAAGATTGGGCCTGTCAACATCCTACCTCGGAGGCGTGAGGAGCACACAAAACCCCACTCCTCCATGAGGACATGTACTCAGTGGATGCTGAGAGAGAGAGAGAGAGAGAGAGAGAGAGAGAGAGAGATATGTTCTCTAGTGGTGGATCTGCTGGTGAGGTGTCAATGCTTCTGTAAGAAACTAAAGTAATTCACTGGGCCTTTCAAAAAAGACATGAAAGAATTACAGGAGGCGTTGTGGTTTGAATATGAAATATTCCCTGTAGGCGCTTGTGTTTGAGTACTTGGTCCTCAGATGGTTGCCCTTTCTGAAAAGGTGATGGAACTTTTAAGAAGGTGAAGCCTCATTGGAGGAAGTGTGTCACTGTGGGGGGCCTTGAGGTTTTATAGCCCAGCTACTTCCTTCTCTGTCTCTGTCTCTGTCTCTGCTTCTTATGAATGCATCATGACCAGCCATCTTCCTACTCCTGCTACCACGGCTTTCCTGACATGATGGACCATATCCCTGAAATTGTAAGCTGAAATAAATTCTTTCCTTTCTTAAGCTTTATTTTTTGTCAGACATTTAGTCATAGCAATAAGTAAAGAAGCTAATACAAAGATACTAGTTAGTGCAGAGAAATGGGGATCATTGGGAATGGGGAAGGGATAAAAGAGAGTAATGGGGTGATCAAAATACCTTATGTCATGAAAATGTCATAATGAACCCCATTATATATAATTAATATATACCATTTTTTTCAAATTAGCACTAAAAGAACAAATAATTCATCTAGCAATAAATGGGCAAATAACTTGAATAGAAAGTTCTTAGAAGTAGTACAAATAACCAATAGATACGTGAAATAATATTTAACATCTTAGCCATCAGTGAAATACAAATCAACTATCACATTCCACTCAGAACGAATATTGTCAAGGAAAAAAAGTGCAAATGGTGGCAAAGATGTGAGGGAATGGAACCCTTAGACAATGTGGGTGAGAAGATAAACTAGACCAGCCACTATGGAAATCAGCAAGGAGGTTCCTTCTAAAGCCAAAAATAGAACTTGGGCTGGGAAGATGGCTCAGTGGTTAAAAGCACTTGCTTGCAAAGCCTGACAACCTGAGTTTGATTCTCCAGTACCTTTATTAAGCCAGATGAAAAAGTGGTGTGTGCACTTGGAGTGAGCTTGCAGCCACAAGAGGCTCTGATATGCACATGCTCTCTCCCTCTCTTTCTCTTCACAAATAAGAAGATAAAAGTATATTTAAACGAATAGAACTACTGCATGATTTACCCATATCACTCCTGGTGTATATCCAAAGTAGTCCAAGTCAGCATACCAGAGAGATACCTGCATATCTTTTTGTATTGTGGCTCTATTCACATTGGTGGAATTACATAATCAACTTCAGTGCCCATCAACACATAAATGTGTAAAGAAAATAGAGCATGTAAACACAATGGAGCATTGTTTGGCCATAATGAAGTATGAAATTAAATTGTTTGCAGAAAAATGAATGAAATTGGTGAAAGAAACCAGACTCAGAAAGACAAATACATTATCTGTTATGTCTGGAATCTGGGAAGAAACAAGACACGTAAGCAGAAGGGGAAGCTAGTAAGCAAGATGGAGGAGGCAGGAAGGAGAAGGATGTCATAACAGGAGAAGGAACTAAGAGGAATATGATTATGTATGCATCTGTGTTGTGTACATGTGTGAAAATAGACCTTTTCTTTTGTGTTATTAATATGTTCCACCAAAAGAGAATGCATGAAAAAAAACCTATGGGTGGTGCGTCATGAGGAGATAGCTCTGTGGTTAAAGGTGCTTGCTGGCAAACCTGCCACCCAAATCTGAACCTCCTCAGAATCCATGTAAACCCAGAAGCAAAGTGACACAGTCTTCTGTCACACCAACAAACCTATGACAATGGAAGGTGGAGCCAGGACCCTTGCAAGAAAAAATGGTGAGAGAGCCTGCCTAAGGAGAGGAGAAACCTCGGAGGTTGTCCTCTGACACACATGCACCATGACAGATGCACACCTACACACACACACACACACACACACACACACACACATACACACACACACAAATAAATAAATAAATAAATAAATAAATGATTTAGAAATTTTAATTGTATTAAAAAAAACTATGGGAAGGCTTTTGTCAAGATTTTAGGTTCAGAGTGATATCTGGTGTTACATTAACTTTTCCAATGGAGATATGAACAAACATCTATTCACCCTTAAATAGGACACCAACACCAGACCAATGTAATGATTATACCTACGTTCAAAGTGGTGAACCAATGATTTTAGGAGCCTGGGTGACTCAAAGGCAGCTACATCCCTGAAAAGCTGGTCACAACATAGCTGATGAGTCACACGCGAGCTACATGTGGGGAGCTGTCTCCAGTGGACAATTTTGACAGGTGTCGGGAGTTGGCATAAGGTCTGGTTTATTAAGAAAGGCACAGGCACATCTCCCATGAGTTCCTCATACTCCTGACCTGGCCAGTTTTTTCCTTCAGATTCTCACCCCGAGGGGACAGGGTACCATCAGCTATGTGATCCCACAGCCAATGAGTGTCAGAGAGACATCTCAGAGAATGGCTTTTTGGATTAGTTTATATATTTTCTTTAGCTCCTGCTGCCATTAGTATGTACTTTATCAGTACTGACCAGACCTTACACAGCAAAAAACCTTGGGCATTTTCTACACACTCAAAATGACAGTTAAAGTGCATTTTAACTTTTGGCTATATATATTATTTCTACATCTTAACCATATTATATCACTGTTACATTGGTATATAATACATGGTAACAAACACTTTAGCTATAGTCTAACAAGCAATATTTTAAAGCTTCCCAAATATTCTTTTCCCTCTTATGACTAGCTTTCCACACATTTAAAATGTAACTTTAAACTATTTATTTGACCAAATATTAAATTCACACTTTAACAATATTAAAGCCATCCTTAAATACTCAAAATACTTCCACACTTTAGCCTTATTATTCTTAACTAAAATATTTTCACACTTTAACTTTACCTATTATATTTGATAAACTTCTTAACATTTCATATACTTAACATTTCATCCTTCTGTTGTGCTTACTATCTCATTACCCTCATCACACATTATTGTTTTAGTATACTTCTCATATCACATTATTATTATTGTGTCTATTGCATTTATTATTTATTATTTTTGTCACACTTTAAAGCACTCATCACAGGAGTTCGCTGCACACTTTGCAGGCAGCTCAACTGGTCAGAATCTCTCCCCACAGCAGTTGCTGTTTCTAGAATCTTGGGGAAAGGTCTTGTGAATCTTGTAAATTTCAGGAACTTCCCAAAACCTGTGAGTTGTTTACTTCCTGAGTTTCCTAACCCCCTTTCCTCCCTTCGGGAGAGGATGTTTTATTTTGGAGGAACTTACTATACAACATCTTGGCTTAGGCACACGGAAGTCACAGACTTGCCACTCACTGTGTAGGAAATTTTGCTTGTGTGGGCTGAAACGTTTGGTAAAACCACAATTTATCATTGAACAGAGCCATTCAAATTCTTTAGGTAGGTATGCCTTTGGATAAAGCATCATAAGTCATATTTGTCAGGGCTAGAAACTTGATTTGACAAGTTTTGCCCACCTTAACTAATAAACCAGAAATTGTCCCCAGTGATTTTTCAACGAAATCCATGAACATGTCCTCAGAATAAAATGTATTTTCTTGGGCATTCTGGAGGCTAAAAAATGATTTCTGTTTCTTTTCTAAGTGGACTGGCATGCGTACTTGTGTAGTATTAAATTTATAAATGGTGTCTCATAAAGCACAGAACTTGAGAGCTAGAAAGGATTAAGTTACAGAGAATAAGAAGAAAATAAACAGTCCTTCAACAATAGTGAATTATGAAACAGAAACAATGCTAGACTGACCTCCCTAATCTCAGCTGCAGGTGCCCTTTAAATGCTGCTACTTTGTTTGCTGTGAACGAGAACAATTGAAGGTGAGCCAACAATTAGAGGGTCTCAGTAATGAACTAATTAAGCTCAATGAAGACATGAACAAATGCAAAAATGAATTTCAGAAAGCATTAAGAAAATCGAACCTTGACCTGAAACTGGAACTCAACAAAGAGATGGATACATTGCATAAAAAAATGCAGCAGAAAACAAAAACCAAACAAAGCCTTAAAAGCCTCTCGAGAATTCCTCTCTACCAGATTTGGTAATATAGAAGGCAGAACACCAGACCTGGAAGATAAGACAGAAGAAATTAATTGGGATTCCAAAACCTTTGATCAATTCAAAAAATCAAGTGAACAGAATAGGAGGAAATGGTGGGATACCCTAAAATGACCAAAAATCCAAATTATGAGGATACCAGAAGGGGAGTAACTCCAGGCCAAAGGCATATGGAACATATGCAACAAATTATTGAAGAAAAATTTCCCAAACTTGTAAAACAGAGGCCTATCCAGATACAAGAAGCTCACAGAACACCAAACAGATAGCATCAAACAAGAAACTCTGTAAAGCACATCAATGAAAACAAAGTACTAAAAGCATCAAGAGCAAAACAACTCATCACATACAAAGGCAGTTCCACCAGAGTTACCTTAGATTTTTCAATGGACACAATGAAAGACAGAAGAGCATGGAATGGAGTACTTCAAAGTCTATAAAACTATGGCTTCCAACCCAAACTACTGTTCACAGCAAAAGCATCCCTCATAATAGATGGAGAAAGGAAAATGTTCCATGATAAAAGTCAGCTCTATGATTGTATGAACACAAAGCCAAACAGACAGAGATTACTCCAGGAAATTTTCCACACAGAAGAGTCAAGCAACCAACCTCAAGAGCCTACAAGAAGATGAGTACAATGATCAAAATTAGAGGAGACATAATGATGTACAATGCATCTATCCCCATAAAACCTCCAACATGGAAGGGATTAAGTCAAACCTCACAGTTATAACTTTGAATATTAATGGACTTCACTTACCCTTATAAAGGCACAAATTAACAGGGTGGATCAGAAAAATGGACCCTTCCATCTGCTGTCTTTAAGAAACCCACTTAACCACTAAAGATAGACACCTCCTCAGGTTGAAAGGATGGAAAATGGTTTTCCAAGCAAATGGAAATAAGAAACAACTAAGCATGGCTATATTAATATCTAACAAAATAAACCTTAAACCAAAAGTAATTTAAAGGAGCAAAGATGCCCATTTCTTACTCATCAAGGGAACGATCCAAAAAAAGGATATCACTATCATAAATATATATACTCCAAACACAGCTTTACCACACTACATAAAGCAAAACTTACTTGACAATAAATCAGAAATAAACTCCAATTCCATAATAGTGGGAGACTTTAATACCCACTGTCATCACTAGACAGATCATCCAAGCATAATATCAACAGGGAAATAATCTATTTTACCAACACCATAGATCAGTTAGGCCCAACAGACATCCACAGAACATTCCATCCCAATTCTACAGAATATACATTCTTCTCAGAACCATCGAACCTTCTCCAAAATAGATCATATATTAGGACATAAAACATGCTTCCATAAATTCAAGAAAATTGAAGTAACTCTCTGCATCATATTGGACCACAATGAGTTAAAGCTGGAAATTAACAAGAGAAACAACAGAAGACAAATACCAAGGATACTCAAAATATTCCCAAGCAGAAATCTAGAAGCTGCTGAGTTCAACACTAAAGTAGACTTAAACTCACCCACCATGGCTCATGGAATTTTGTGGGAGGGGGCGCAAAGATTCTAAAAGCCAGAAGCAATACCCACCACCCAATGACTGAGGGCTGCTTGCACAACTCATAGACCTCAACCCCATGGTGCACACTGGCAATCCCACCAAGGAGGGTCCTCAATGAAATGGGGGTCAGAGAGGAGGGAAATGGTGGTACCAACACATGACTTGTTCATACAAATTTCTACTTAACAAATAATTTTTTTAAAGAATGAAATTGAAGGCTGCTGTAAATAGCACTGCATAAAATAAAATAAATAGCTCAAAACAAAAAAAATAAGATATATTCAGCATATTATCACACATAACAAAATTATCAATAGTTCCTTTGTATTTAATGAACAGGGCATCTTTACATGTCTTCAACTGCCCCAAACTCTAGGTACAATGCATTTATTTGTTATAGTTCTTAAAATCTTTAAAATTATATGATCCTCCCCTTTTTTTTTTTTTGGCACGCCAGTTTGTTAGAGAAATGGGCTCACTTTTTTTTTCTGTAAGATGCCCTCATTCTGAATTTGGTGGAGTGCTTTCTTTTGGGTTGTTGGTTTCATTTTGTTTTTAGAAAGGGTTTCATGTAGCCCAGGCTGGCCTCAAAATTCTATGTAGCTGAGGATGACCTTGAACTAATTTTCCTGTCTCCAGAACACTTCAGTGCTAGAATTAAGGCTTATACCACCAAACCCAGTTTATGTGATGCTGGGGAGCAAACTCAGAGCTTCCTACATGCTCTATGAAATGAGCTACATCGTGGTTCCTTCTCCCTCTATCTCCTGTATTTGCTTTTAGAATCACAGTTATTTTGTCTTTGTAAAAACTATTTATTTATTTGCAAGTAGAGACACAGAGAGAATGGGAGTGCCAAGGGCTCCTGCCCCTGCTAACAAACTCCGGATTCATGTGTCACCTTGTGCATCTGTCTTTACATGAATACTGGAGAATCAAACCTGGGCCTTCAGGCTTTGCAAGCAAGTGCCTTCAGAAGACCTCTGAGCCATCTCTCCAGCCCCTTGTTTTAAGTCTTAATCAGCTTGTGTTTAATATACTTTTGGACCACTGCATATTTTTCCTCTACTATTTTGTTGTTGTTGTTGTTGTTGTTTTAGCTTCTGTTTTATAGGGCTCTTAATTTTGAAAGAAGGTTCCTACTCTGTTAATGGTGTTAATGGTCACCAGACACTTAGCAGAGCTGGAGGTAAAAACTCAATCTCTCCAAGCCTCATTCTATGTGTAAATGTCCCTGGAAGGAGAACTTCCTTTTTCTATTCTCACCCCCACAGTCATCTTTTAATTAGGGCCTTGTAGCAGTCTTGGAAGAAGCAGCTCTTCACAGTCAAGGTTTGCTCCATCTCACAGCAATTATGTTGTTGCAACAGCTGAACGTTTCCCTTACCATGTAGCAGGTGCTCGTACAGTATCTAACAGTGCTGAGGTCAAGGCCAAAGGAAACCAACTTGCCCGTGATTGACCACCACCCTTTCAGGTCTCCCCTCTACAGTTTTCCAAGTCACCTTGTCTTGTTTTCCTTGTTCCAGTCTCAACTATTGTATCTCTCCCTAATCTCTCTAATATTATAATCCTTTCTTCCACAAGACTAGAAAAAGGTTAATTAGACTGGAGTGATGGTTCAGTGGTTAAATGTGCTTGTTTTCAAAGCCTCTGACCTAGTACTAATATAAAGCCAGATGCAAAACTTGCCACAGCAAGAGATCCTGGTAAGCCTATATAACATATAAATAAATAAGAATATTTTTTAAAAGTTAATAATTACTGAAGGTAGATGATAAGCCATAGACTTTGGAACAATGATCTTTTAAAAAAAATATTCTGAAAGATAATTATTTCATCTCCTCTCCTCGTCTAAATCAGAAGTCTAGAAGGTAGCAAAACTTTAAGTCACACTGACTGGGTTTAGAAGCTGTCTTTTGACTCAATGGCTCGTTAGGCCTCTTCTTGTGAAGAAGCCCACTGTATTTGATGCTATTTATTACAACTGAATTCTGTTCATGTGAGTTTAGCCTTGTCTCTGTGGAAGCCCATCTATTATCAAAAGCTGCTGCACACTTTAGTCTCAAAGCACTCTGTGATGGATGGAGAGTCATTTCTGACCCAGATGAAGGAGGCTATCACAACACTGAAGACTGAGAGAAGATGATAAAGTAACTCTTATGTGTTCCTTGAAGGGAAGCAATGATGCTCATTGTGTGTGTGTGTGTGTGTGTGTGTGTGTGTGTGTGTGTGTGTGCGCGCATGCACACTAGATAGGATGTTCAGTGAGTCCCAGGGAGCCTCCTGTCTCTGACCAGCCCTAGGATTATAAGCATGTGTGACACTATGCTTGTGTGTGTGTGTGTGTTTATGTGGGTTCTGGGGATCAAACTCAGGTCTTCACCCCTGCATGTCAAGGACTTTACTTACCGAGCTATCTCTCCAGCCACAGGCACGCTATTTCAAATGAAAATTAACATGTGCATGCAACTGAGGACCTTAAAGGGAAGATAAATGAGCAATAGAAAAACACCACAGCCTCTTAATTGAAATGAAAGGTCCATCAGACTGGTCTAGGATGAGATTCAGCACCCTCTAAATGTGGCTGAATCTCAGTGACAAGTGGTTCAAAAAGCAAAAGGCTAAGTGTCACTAATCAAGTGTTTTCTGACCAAGGCTTTGATTTCTTGGATTCTGAGATCTTCCTCTACATCATTTGTTTCTTAACTCCTATTTATAGGACATTTCATTCTGTTAGTGGTTTCTTCAGAATAACTGGCTTTATACTAGTTGTGATGGTTAAGTTTTGCTGTCAACTTGACCTTTAAGTAATCTTGGGTGGGTCTCTGAGGATGTTCACAGGAAGGCAGCCTCTCAGTAGGGGGCAGGATGTAAGGAAGCTCAGGGAAGTTAGAAATGAACATCCCTTCCTGGGAGGGCAGTGCAGGAAGGAAATTCCAGAGACTCAGGAAGCTAATAAACCTGGGCTAAGGTTTCATGACCTTACCCTAAAACTATATAAATGGGAAAGAAATCTCTCCCCCCCCCTGCTTGTTTGCTGCTCTCTGTGTGTGGTGTTGGTGATGGCTTCTCTCTCTCTCTCTCTCTCTCTCTCTCTCTCTCTCT